>JXCR01121156.1:68092-107178 GCA_002079205.1 Phalaenopsis hybrid cultivar
TGCTGATAAGCAGCTTATCCTGATAATCTGCTGATGACTAGCTGATCCGGATAAGCTGTCTGGCGGTTTGGTTAGTGCGTCTGGAAAACATCTGATTATGAAAAATTGACCATTTTGCCCCTGTTCTGAATAAGTTGTTTAACTGTTTGATTTGTACGTTTTGTGAATAGCTTATTTGGAAAATTTTTTAGTTCAATAAATAATTTGTATAGCAGAATGTTATTTTCTCAAATGTCAAGAAATGAAAATATATAGCTCAAAAAAGTTCTGATTACATCGAATAAGAATAACGACATATATGAAAGTTCATTACACATTCACACACTAATATGGACTATAATAGAACCCAAAAAAAAGAAAAAATAACATGTTAAAATTAAAAGAAAAAATATGAAAATATTGACTTTAAAATGTAGAGAGATATCATGACGAATGTTGCCCGCTTCTGATACCTCAAAACCCCGAGCAAACCTGTCCGAATGGGGTGCGGTGGATACGGAAGAACTCGAACCATATGCGGTAGTCTCCCGTTGTGGTACTATCAAACTCCTAGCAGTTGTGTCCAATTGGGATATCATAGAAACAGTTGCATTGTCGGCCCAGCTGAAGAATTTGCAATCTTTCGGTCCTTGTCCCCATCGCGGGCACCTGTAAAACTGCCTCTCGAAGCTATGTGTCTAGCGTGACGTGAATAACAAGAATGGTAGTCCGCAACGACACATCACTTTCTCTGACTTCCTTGAATGTCTGAAACTCATCGTCCTGCAGTTATTAAAATTAGAATAGATCAGTTCAAAAATTGAGGAAATATAAACAGTACACTTACCCAAGTGTGGAGACAGCAATTGCCGACAACAAATTTACGTGGTCATCCAAACTGCTCCACCATTATCCACCATATAAGAGGTAAAGCTATTAACGAGCATAAAGTAATATATCCAGATTAATTATAAAATATGCTCAAAGCTGTTAATTTAAACTCTAATATAAGCATCACCTATCTCTATTATACTCATGATTCCACACAAAAAAATCGCAAATTCAGCATTTTACAAAAAATTCAGCTTCGTCCATATACTTTTAGCATTTTGACTTAACAGCAAATTAACACAAGTGCATTTATAAATCAAAATCATTTTTACATTAACAGCTAAAACAAGTTCACTATTCAGATGACTTTAGGTCTCACATTTTGCACCCTCAACAATCACATATTTTTCCTATATATTCTTAGTATCTCCTAAACTCCTTAGGCGACCTGAAATTAAAGAGGATGAGTTTCAGGTGTGGCCATCTCATCTTCCTTCCACATCTTAATAGTTTTGTCAGCTTCACAGGTAACAAGTCTTGTACCACTCATATCATATGAAAGAGCATAAATGCATTCTTCACTATCAAGAGATCCTGATATAATAATAATAATATTTGCTAAGATAGTTGATAATTATTATTTAGAAAAAATTAAATGAATATCACACAATCTCTACATATTTACATATCTAACATCTCAAGTTTGATATTTACATTTACAGCACTTTGGTGTCATAAATATGTGTATTAGAAGTGAGCAACTCATTCATTGGTTGGAAGCAAAATAGTTAATAAAAGCATTTACATAAATACCACCCAAATCCTATGTATCTACAGAATCTCCCCTTAAGAGTATCATAAATAAAATTCTAATTACAACAGTTAAAAGCTTTTTCAAATCAACATTGACTTGCATACTTGATTCCCCCAATTCCATCATAAAAAAAAATAAATGGCACAATGGTTACTGTAATTATTTAAGCCATCCTAAAGTGCCAATTTTTTTTTAATACAGGAAAATAGAGAACAAAGGTTGAACAAATACATGGGGGACAAACATATGGGATCACTTGAGTGTGATGGCAGCAGTCGAATATAAATTATTTTAGTACGACGATCACAAATTTCTAGATCAATGTTGCAAGATAGTTGTACTGCCTCACAAAATTCCCCCAAACAAAACACTTATCAACTTCATATAGCATCCTTCTAGTAAATGCCTCACAAAAAACTTCATGTATTAACTCATATACATAATTAAAATGAAATTAATGCCAACTGCAGGAACTACAGTTGAGTATTAAAAAAACTTCATGCCTCACAAAAGAGTATGCATAATTAAGAGCAATCTATAGGATGACTTAACTCATATGCACATCATGCATTAACTCATATACACAGCCCTTAAAGAGTCGTAGCTTATATTTAATACTACTTGATACCAATGGGGGATACAAATGAAATTCATGCCAACTGCAGGAACTACATAACATTCCATACTAACTGAAATACAGGAATTTTCATGCCAACTGCATAACATTCAATGAAGGTTAACATTCCATACTAACTTTCATGCCAACTGCAGGAGTTAAATACAAACTATCTTCATGCCAACTACAGGAACTAAATTCATGCCAACAGCAGGAACTAAATACAAACTACCTTGATGCCAACTATAATACTAAAAATGACCTCCAGCAGGTATGCGAACAAGGGACAAATAAAAAACATCAAACCCGAGGCCCATCTATATCTTCAGAACCATAAAAATGAATTCCAACAGATATTTGAATAAGGGACAGCTGCAAGCATCAAAACTGAGCCCCAAGTGTATTTTTCAAACCATAAAACGACCTCCAGCAGGTATGCTAACAAGGGACTAATAAAAAACATCAAACCCGAGCCATAAAAATGAATTCCAATAGATGTTTGAACAAGGGACAGCTGCAAGCATCAAAATTGAGCCCCAAGTGTATTTTTCAAACCATAAAATGACCTCCAGCAGGTATTCGAACAAGGGACTAATATAAACATCAAACCCGAGCCATAAAAATGAATTCCAACAGATATTTGAATAAGGGACAGCTGCAAGCATCAAAACTGAGTCCCAAGTGTATTTTTCAAACCATAAAATGACCTCCAGCAGGTATGCAAACAAGAGACTAATAAAAAACATCAAACTCGAGCCATAAAAATGAATTCCAACAAATATTTGAATAAGGGACAGCTACAAGCATCAAAACTGAGCCCCAAGTGTATTTTTCAAACCATAAAATGACCTCCAGCAGGTATGCGAACAAAAGACTAATAAAAAAACATCAAACCCGAGCCATAAAAATGAATTCCAACAGATATTTGAACAAGGGACAGCTGCAAGCATCGAAACTGAGCCCCAAGTGTATTTTTCAAACCATAAAATGACCTCCAGCAGGTATGCGAACAAGGGACTAATAAAAAACATCAAACCCGAGCCATAAAAATGAATTCCAACAGATATTTGAACAAGGGACAGCTGCAAGCATCAAAAATTGAGCCCCATATATATCTTTCTCATCATTAAAACAAATCTCAACATGCATTCGAACCAAAGTAGTAGCATAAGAAGTAAAACCGAGTCACCAAAATAAATTTTGGATGCATTAATAACCCATTCCGATACAACAATTTTTTGCAGATTCAAATAAACTATCCACACTCAAAAATCTCCGGATTCTAAAAACTATACATCTCATATGTTGGAGAAAAAGTTGTACGTGCCATAAATGTGGGATAGTTCAATATTGAGTTTGTGAATATATAGTCATCAAGGAGGTGCATATAAGAAATCTTCCCAAGTACATTTAATTCAAAGTAGAATATGTTCATCTCCCAATAAAAAGTATGTTGTAGATTTATTGAAGAATGCAAGGAAACTAGTTTGATACAGCATGGTGACATTCTATAATCTTGCATTATGCATTTAATACATCTGCCATAAATTATTGGACTACAAAATCGAAAGGATATTCAGAGGGTACCAAAGACTTTGTTCATCATTACTAAAAGTGACAATGATATAAAGGAACACATTAATCACATGAAATGTACTATACACAACTTCTGAAATCTACAACCTTGCTCCCTGTGTACAACATAACATGCTGGTTGCTCCAAATTAATACCTTTGGATAGAATCATATAAAGTAAAGCCTTTTTGGCATCCATATGAAGCAAGGTCCAAAATTGAGTAATGACAACAAAATGGTTATGGAAAACAGAGGTAAACTAACAAGCCTAAAGATAATTCCAAAGAGTCACAAATTATTTAAACAATAGAAACAACTGACAAACTATGCTCGTGAAAGATAAAAAGTCTCAAAATTTAAATACCATATTAATGAGAACATGAATTTGAGCTTAGCATATGTGAAATGTCACCACCACGATGTCATCTATAGCGTAGGTTTAATATGAAGAAAATAATTAAACATAATTGAAAGACATAATATGTAATCAAATCTAAATGTCTACGCTTATGTCATTTGCATTTGCTCTCTCAAACCCGCCATCTCTTAAGCACCTTCACCATCTGGGGTTTATGACTCAGTTGAATCAATATCGATTTCTAGGATGGAACGTCCAACGTGGTATTCAAATGCCTCGGGTGGTATTTGCAATGAATCTTCTTCTATAACGGAAAACTCTGCATCTGTCCTGGAATGATGTCGTCTAATGAAGTTGTGTAGCGTCATTTTTGCCACTACAATCTGGACTTGTTTTGTAAATGGATAAGTTGGCATATCACGTAGAATTCCATTTCTTCTCCCAAAACCCGAACAATCTCTCGATCACACCACACAAGGATGAATGTCTTTTGTTAAAAATTTCTTTCTTTCCTCGTGCAACCCCGCTCGATCTCTCGAAATCAGGTATATGATATTTTGTATCTGGATATGGCTTCAATAGCCCTTTTGCAAAAGATACCCGACATCCACTAAATAGTACTTACCTGAGTAAAGTTTTCTTTCATTTAAAAACTTTAAAGTAATTAGGATGGTCAAAAGCTTAGTACGATTTTCATACCTGATGGTGGATAAGGGAAACCATATTTTATGTTGCTAGTAGCAAACTGGAAAACGTGGCTATCGTGTGTGCTACCTTCCCATCTAGCCATCACATATGTGAAACACATATTGAAATCACAAACAACCATTATATTTCGTGTTGGTGACCTGCATCGTCCAATGTATGCAACTTTCTCTATGCCAGAAAGACGTGCGTCGACATGTGTTCCATCAATAGCTCCGATACAATCCTGGTATGAACGAATTAATCAATAATAAAATCATATGTGTGAAATTTTATTAACTAACATTTAAATATGGGAAGCACCTTAAAGAACGACATATAACGAGGGTCATTTGCAATATGTGTGGGAATGGACTGGAATGTTGGGTTCTTTGGTTTGACTATTTGACAGGCCAAATTCACCAGTGCATTCAACCCAGCTGAGAAATATCTACTTATGGTTTCAGAGGAATATTGAAATTGTTCCATAGCTCCTCTCATCGATTCGTTCTGGGACAAAATGTAGAGTGTTATTGCCAACACCTCTCTAGATGTTGTTCTTGATGATACTTGAAGTCCGTGGAGGGTCCCAAGTTCATTTAGGAGGACAAGAAAAATGACTTTTGTCATACGAAACATATTTGCAAAACGTGTCAGGTGACCACGTAATGACTCTCTGATCCATCTATCTCCAATATTGTTGGACGTCATGCATGGGTTTTGATCTACATATGCGTTGTAGTAATGATATAACAACGTAAGGGTGAGAGTAACAATGCGGATTTGATTAATTTTCCCTTCCTCCATAATACAAAATATTGAAGAAAGGTAGACTTTTAAACCAGATAGCAAATAGTGATGTAATATCAGAAAACATATACAAAGGACAACCATACAAAGAGTACGTGCTTGTAAATTTGACTGCATGCAATAAAAATATGAAGAAAGTTACATACATGCCGCACATTTCATTGATATTTGCATATCTAAACATCAAAGTTCGATATGTAGCTAACATATTCAAGGATGAAAGAAATACAATACACATAACGAGTTCATCACATAAATAGAAAATAAAACAGAAAGAGTCCATCAAACAAATAGTCAATGAAGTTACATAAATAGCATTCAATCTTTCATAAAAGAGCGCAAGTAAGGAAGATGAAATTCTGGGTCTAAAGTCTCAAAGAACTGCCTCCGGGTAGAGTTCCCTAGCAACTTCACATACTTAACATACATATCCTGGTCTTCCTTAATATCAGGATATGTGTTAAGGATCTTAACACACTCATGGATTGTGCTGTCCTTCGCAGTTTTGGAATTATTTTTGGAAATTTCAATCAATGTCTCAATAGAACCTCTAACAAATGCAAAGCCTTTTTATTTTTTACAGGACGGAGGCGCTTTGTTCCACCACTGGATTGGATATCCGTGTGGATTTGGCTGGGACCTTCTCCTGAATCACATATATGCTCAGTCTCTATATCCTCTGCTAGGTTTGCAACACCCTGCTCATTAGGGGCGAAAAAATGAGTTCTTGTTGCTACAACACAAGTAAACATGCCATCCAACCTCTCCTCCAAAGCTGGTTCAATGTCATTAAATTTGAATTTTTTTGCCGCTGACACTACCTGTAATAAAAAAAATTTCTAATCAATATTTTAAAAATATGTCTCTAAAATTTAGTTGAAATAGTGATGTTCTTACCGCTAACTTTTGTGCCCACCATTCCTGAGGTGCATCAATTGTCCGTTTTACTGGATCCCATCCCAATCCAGTTGATCCCCTTTTAAGTTCTTTCCAAAGTTTCCAATCATTCTTTAATTGATCTCATTTGTTCTTTAGTTTCATCCTATCGTAATCTCTTCCAGTTATTTCTTTAAATTTAATTGTGATATTATGCCAACCTTCTTTATTAAAAAAAGTTGTGGGTTGATTTACCAATTCGACTTCCCTCACGCATAGATCACAAAAAATATTAGTAGCTTCTCTATCCCACATAGCCGATGAACCAGAGTCTTTAGATTTACTCATCTTTTACTGTCATATCAACGGATGGTTAGATGACATTATGACTGAAAATGAGACACTTAAGATATGGAATATGCATATGTAAAACAAAATTCAAAAAATATAATGAATTAAAATATATATCGGTCTATGGGTGAAACATAAATGTGCTTTTCATATAACCATCATTTATGAGACCTTTTCTTTTTATTTTTCTCTATTATTATAGTACCACTGTATTTGAGTAATAACCAATTGAAATTTGGAACACAAAGCATATTAGAAATTATAAACCAATGCTAGCAAAGACAACCCAAAGGACCATAGACCATAAGACATATTTTCTTCACCCAACATTCTAATTCTAAACCAACAACCCAACTGACATCATCATAGCTTGTTAAAAAACATACTTGGAAAACCTGCTTCAACAACAATGTATTGGATCTACCATAAAGACAGGGGTCTCATCAAAGCAAAAAATGCTGAGTTGCATAAATAACAACACCTTCATTAAAGTAAACATGTTTATCACCATCTCAATAATAGAATATTCATTGAACCAATGCAAACTATTTGCATAAACATAACGTGAGAGCTCTAAAATAATTATCACCCAAACTTTCATTGTTGCAAAACAACATATGCAAGAAATAACAATAATGCAAGGTTTTTTTACTCATTCAGTTGTGAACAAACATCGACACAACAGAATTGTTTCTTTAACCAATTCTGTCATAATAATCTCATCACAATCAAGTCTACTTGTTTAAACAATAAGCTCGGCTCAACTCGTCTACACCATAAACAAGATGAGTAATAAAAAAGGGTAATAGCATACCTACCACCAAATTATTATATATTTACATATCTAATAACAAAACCTTATTTTTTACATTTATGCCATCCAAATCTTTCAAATCACATAAGAACTATAATTATATTTACTTTTAAAAAAGTAAAATACACCTTCTGATGCATAGGTAAGATGACATATATGTAAAAAATAGAAGTTTATGTAAATCTTCCTAATTAAAATAGAATGGTCCCAATAATAGTACTGACTTCTAAGAAATTATGTGACTTGTTGAAGAAAGTCAGAAAACATGGCTCAAAGAATACCAAAGATATGTGACCGACCTTTTGTAAATCAACAATTACAAGAATTTGATGACGCTACTAGAAGATTTAAACTCCAGCAACGATGCCAAACACTTGACTAAGATTTTATATATAAATGTTTGATTTAATAAAGATGTATAGATATAATATTCAATAATGTTAAAGTCGATTTTTCAACGCAAGACTTTATAGATGTGTCTAATTTGATTCAGATGTATAAATATAATATTCAATAATGTTAAAGTCGAATTTGTCAACGCAAGTATACGTATACTCAAGTAATAGAGGGCTCTGATGGAGTCCTAGATATCGAACCCACAGGGAGAAATAGAATACTACGGACTAAGATTTAATAGAAAGTAATACTTCAACTACAACAACGTTCAAGTTGTTTATCTGTCACTAATATGCAATTGAAATAAGTAGATAATTTGGATAATAACTAATTATAGAGAATAATATTAATTGTGATATTCAATATATAAGAAAGCATCCTTCTCCTTGCCATGAAATTATAATGAATGGATAAAATGAATTAGTTCAATTATATTGTGTCAAATAGGAGTATACTTATTCTTTACCCTTTGGTCCAGACATAAAGAACATTGACTAATCCTATGCTTGGTTACTGATTCTGCNTAGCAATGGTCTCCAAAGACTTGATCGTGACTTTATAGATGTGTCTGATTTGATGAAGTTGTATAATTATAATATTCAATAATGTTAAAGTCGAATTTGTCAACGCAATTATACGTATCACTCAAGTAATATAGGGCTTTAATGGAGTCCTAGATATCGATCCCTCAGGGAGTGGTTTAGAATCGCGGACTAAGACATTTAGAAAAGTAAGACTTTAATCACAATAGCGACGTTCAATTTGCTTATCTGTCACTAATAGGCAATTGAAAAAATTAGATAATTTTAATAAATAATAAATAACCAATGATATAAAGTAGGGTTTAATTGTGATATTCAATAGATAAGAAAGCATCCTTCTCCTTATCAAGAAATTATAGTAAATGGATAAAATGAATTAGTTCAATTTATGTTGTTCCGAATAGGAGCATACATATTCTTTACCCTTTGGTCCAGGCATAAAGAACATTGACTAATCCTATGCTTGGTTACTGATTCTGGGGCTAAGCTGGGAGGTTACCAGCTCTCACTTTGAAGCTCCCACGTTCCCCTCACCTGAGGACTAACATCTACACATCAGCACCCAAACGATAGGACCAAATTGGGGATTTTAGTCTGCCACTCTAAAATCTCACATTCTTCGCCCGATAATAATCTTTCCCTATTTATTTGCACCCAAATTCCAAGGGCTTTGACCTCCCTGAATCTTGGATGTAACCTTCACTTTAGTTGTAAAACTCAACATTTCCCTATTTATTTGCACCCAATTTCTAAGGGCTTTGATCTCCCTGAATCTTGGATGTAATCTTCACTTTAGTTGTAAAACTCAACATACTTCCAATGGCTTTGACCTCCCTAAATCTTGGATGTAATCTTCACTTTAGTTGTAAAACTCAACATATTTTATTTTGACCTCCATAAATCTTGGATGTAATCTTCACTTTAGTTGTAAAACTCAACATATTTTAAAACCTCCCTCAATCTTGGATGTAATCTTCACTTTAGTTGTAAAACTCAACATATTTTAACAAATAATTGGTCAAATTGAAAGCAAATTAAGATCAAAGTGAAAAGATCATCACAATTTCTTAAACATTATTGGCCAGATTGAAGGTAAATTAAGATCAAAGTGAAAAGATCATCACAACTTCTTTAACATTTATGACCAGATTGAAAATAAATTAAGATCAAAGTGAAAAGATCATCACAATTTCTTAAACATTTTTTTGACCTCCATGAATCTTAGATGTAATCTTCACTTTAGTTGTAAAACTCAACATATTTTAACAAATCAATTGGCTTTGACCTCCCTAAATCTTGGATATAATCTTCACTTTAGTTGTAAAACTCAACATATTTTAAACAAATCAATTCCAGATTAAAAGTAAAATTAATATTGAAGTGAAAAGATCATCACAATTTATTAAACATTTTTATGGCTTCACCAATTCAAATTACCATTTCTAAGTGAAAAGATCATCACAATTTTCTAAAAATTTTCATAGCTTCACCAATTCAAATCACCATTTCACAAATCTCGAGACAAGGAGAAAGATAGAGAAAACTACTCAAAACTNCGCACTAATGGACTCTCTAAACCTTTCAAATCCTTCCCAGAGTCTCCAAGAGTATCTTCCCCTTCCTTATTTTCGGCCAAAATGTTCTCTTTAAAGATGTGGATGAGTTTTCCCAAGAGTTGCTTACGCACCCCTCCAAAATCCGGCCTTATCCATTGTACATGTCACATAACCGTCGATCCCGCCGTCGGCGGCCTTCTGGAAGATTTGTCCTGTAGCCTTGGGAAAAGCTCGCCGTCGGCGCCCTAGTGCAATTTTCCACATTTTGGTCCTTTTTGCTCCAAATTCGCTCCTTTTTTCATCTTTTTGCTCCATTGACCCTAATTCATCATTCCTGCAACAAAACATCAAAAATACATTTCTTTAAAATGCAATATCATTAAAAACAGTATAAAAGAGGTATGNAAAACATCAAAAATACATTTATTTAAAATGCAATATCATTAAAAACAATATAAAAGAGGTATGAAAATCTCATTATATTTTCCTTTGGTCAATATGTAATACACTCCATTTTGCACAAACGAGCCGACAACAAAAGCTCCTTTTTTGTTCAATAAATGCATACACTCCATTTTAGAAATAATAGGCAATCCAATTTCAATTGTCATTTGCACTATGTCATTTGACTTTGTTGAACATCATTGTTATTGCAAAGCACATACAATATTTTTCACATAAACACGATCATATTTATCCTACCCCATATCTTCTACATATTCATTGATAATAGTTCATCATATCCTCATAAAAAATAAAATATAAAGCAACTTTAATACCAAATCGCAGGGAACAGAGCATTGCATCAATATCTTATAGCCTCAACAAGTACCCTAAAAGAATCAAATCGCAGGGAGCAAAGCATTGCATCAATATCTTCTAGCCTCAATAAATACCCTAAAAGAATCACTAACTTTGAATAGCATGGAGACCATATGAACAAAACACGAAAATAAAAATTTTGGTTAATACGAATATACACTGTTCGAAGAAAGGTTGGGATGAGGAATGGAGAAGAAAACTCTCTGGATGCTTCAAACATATCACAAAAACAGTGGATCTATATTTTTACCGGCGCTACTTGCATATTCAGAACAGATCTAGGTTTTAGCCAATAAACACTTCCAAACAGATGGATCGAGTGAAATTTCTTGCCAACATCTTAGATCTCTCGGCGAAATGGGGGAAAGGAGGGAGGAGTCGAGCGAGGAAAGAGTTTTGTTACCTGCGGAGCGATGGAGGCGAGATCGACGCCAAATGTTCGAAGGAAGGTCGGCTGCGGGCTTAGGAGGGTAGCGGAGTAAAAAATGGAGCCCAAATGTGGATCACGGGGATATACCCGCGATCCGCGTGTAATATAATATAAAAAAGCTGTTTCCAAAAACCCCTGAAAAATGCAATATCCAAACAGTAGGGCGGTGTTTTTAAAAACGCCACCGCACATTTAAGCCGCCCCAAACGTGCCCTTAGACATAAACCAAAACCCAATCTTTAACCTAACTTAGGTCTAATCCAACTTGAACCTAATTCAAACTTAACTGAAAACCTAACTCAAGTCAAACCCAGCCTATACTTGACTTAACCAAATCCTAAACTCAAACCTAAGTCAAGTCTAACCCAACTTTTAGGCTTGATTCAACCAAAGTTTAAACTTAATACAATTTAGGTCTAAGCCAACCTAGACCTAATCCAACTTAACTCAAATTTGAAATCTTAAATTTAACCTAAAACCGAACTTAAATCTAACCCAACTTAGACATAACCCTAAACCAAACTTAACTCAAAGTTAAAAAAATAATTTAGGACTAAATCAATTTAGACCCAACTCAATCTATGCCAACTTTAGACAACAAACTTAGACTTGGCTGAACCAAACCAAATCAACTTAATCAAACCTTGGTCAACCCGGCCTAACCTTGGTTAACCCAAATCAACTTAAAACAAACCTTGGTCAACCCAGCCTAATATGTGCTAACCCAAATCAACTTAATCAAACCTGGGTCAACCCAGGCTAACTTGGGCTAACTCAAATCAACTTAATCAAACCTGAGTCAACACGTTCTAACTTGGGTTAACACAAATCAAATTAAAACAAACCTCGGTCAACCCGACCTAACCTGATCTAACCTAAATCAACCTAAAACAAACCTTGGTTAATCTGGCCTAACTTAGGCTAACCCAAATCAATCTTAATCCAATCCAAGCTAACCCAGATCAACTTAAACTAATTCAGGCTAACCTATATCAGCCTGAATCAAACTCAAAATTGACAATATGAGTGTTTGACATCTCATAAGAGAATAAAAGCACATTTGACTCATAATACACCCTGAAGACAATAGGTGCTAGAGTGCAAAGTTTGTAATGAACATAAAAGACATAACATAAAACACACCCCAAAATTCATTAAAACTTAAACTTCAACAGCAAAACACAACCTAGTTCGGGAAGAACTTCAGAGAAGACAAACCATTACTGCTGATGAAGAGCCCTCCCATCACTCGTGACTAATCAAACCACAAACCCAATGACTACGGGAGCATGGAACCATAAAATATTGACCGGGTCATTTCAACATCAAATGAAATAAAAATCACAAAATTTAATCGGTTAAGAAGTTTTAAGTGACCAAAAACTTGCAACCCCCAAAAAACCAAAAAAAATGATATTAAACTTAAATGAAACCCCAATAAACAAAAATCAATGAACGCAACTTTAACATTACTACCCCGATTTATAAAAATCTCTTGGAGGATGCAACCCCATGGTGGTTGACAAGAATATTTCAGTCATAGTAGACTTGAGTGTCTCTCCGGACTAAGTAGATTAAGGAACCTGACAACATAGGGACGACGGAAAGCCATGAGCATCTTAACCGGGTTGTCCAAATTAACATGATAATATTTAAATAAACATGTTTATTTCTCTTACAAAAAAATAAAGCATACTAACTTAGTTTTCTAGGGACGACATAAAAAATGCCACTTTAGATTTACTTTCCATGTTACTAGGATGTTCAAACTCTGTTTTGCATGGCTACTTTAAATAAAAAAGCTATTGTAGCAACCTAGGATTGTTTCCTTTGAGGTTTTTTTTTTCTTTTGTAGAGTTAGACAGTTTTATGGTCAACAAACTATAAACATCTAAACAATTTAAAAGAAGATGAAACATGTAGCGAAGGATGAACATTAACGAAATGATCCTGGTGAAATATAATTGTGTAAAAATTATATAGTTGACTCCGCTATGCAACGGTGCTAAAAGCTTGATGTAATATTTTATGAAATAGAAATTTAAGCAAATAATGTTGGGATTCTACACAAGCATACGTATCATTATCAAGTAATAAAAGACTTTCTATTTAAACCCTAAATATCGATCCCACGGGGAAAGTTTAAATTTGAAATGATAAATTTACTAGGAAATTCACAGAAAGTCAAAACAAAATTATTGTCACTAATTTCGAATGTTGAGATATTATCTAAACTAAATTATTTAACTAATAACAAAACTAAAGTACAAAGTTTAACAGTAACTACCAAACTATTAAATCATGTTTATGTGATGAAGATTTCTTATGTGAAAAAACATCTTTCCTGCTACTATGAGGTTTTGGTAAAATGAGATTAGATAAATAATTTTAATATGTATTGTGCCAAATACGAGCATTTTTAATTTTCTACCCTGATATAGTGTTTATAGAAAATCATTGGCTAATCCGAGGTTTAGTCCATAAATCCATGGCTAGGCTAGGAGGATACTGGCTCCCACTTCAGAGCTCCCACTTCCCTTCACCTGAAGGCTAACCTCGCTTTAGTTTTTAAACACTAAGACCGAATTGGGGATTTTAGTATGTCACCTTAAAGATTCTCCAATTCTACACCCAACAAAGTATATTTTTCTATTTATTTGCACTTAATTCCATGAACAAAATTCTCCTTCATGGAATCAAATGTGATCCTCACTCTGTTTTAGAACTCATAATCCATTTCCCAGATCATATGTTTCACAACATATTTTAACAATTTAATTAGTCAGATCGAAAAGTAAATTAAGTTCAGAGTTAAAAAATCATCACAATTTATTTTATATTTTAATATTGGCACATCCATATTATCTCTTCATTTCTCATATCTCATAGTAGAGGGAAAGATAGAGGGAACTACTCAGACTTCATGAGAAAGATATGACAAAACACAAATTTTAGAGTAGGGAGAAAGATAAAGTAAACTACTCAGACTTCATGATAAAGATACAAAAAAACACAAATTTCATATATAAAAGAAAGTGGAGAAAAATAAAGGAAACTACTCAGACTTCATGAGAAAGATACAACAAAACACAAATTTCATATATAAAAGTAAAGTTTATACAACAATAATAAACAAAGAACACTTATCTGAAACTCTTTCTCAAAGCAAATCCTTTGTAAAAACTGCTTAGACTTCATGAGAAAGATACAACAAAACACAAATTTCATATATAAAAGAAAGTTCATACTAAAAATAAACAAACAACACTTATCTGAAACTCTTTCTCAAAGCAAATCTCTTGTAGCCTCTCAGACTTCATGAGAAAGATACAACAAAACACAAATTTCATATATAAAAGAAAGTTCATACAATAAGTTAAACAAACAACACTTATCTGAAACTTTTTCTGAAAGCAAATCCCTTGTAGCCTCTTCTAGGAAATGTAGGAAGAAGAAATCTCTCACTTTTCTCCTTCTCCAGCACTCTTAGAGAAGAGTTCACACTTAATATCACCACAAAACTCTAAATTATAAGAACAATGGACTTTATATGGTTGTGGAATGAAAGATGGAAGAATGTGTGATGCGTAGAAGGTTGAACCGGGGCGATGAGATGTCAGGAAGAGTCACTTTTCTAATCAATTCTCCAATAAGTGCCTAGATTCGGTTCTCCAATTAGTGCCTCAAAAAACTCTTCAAGAAGCGTCCAAATTCAATGAATCTTCTAGAAACAGGGGCTGAACCGACATTAGTGTCGTCGGTGCCAGTGTTCTGCAATTTAATTCGTTGCTCTCTGTCAAACGGCACCGTTGCCACTGCTTCTGGCTCTGTTGGCGCTGAACAAACTTTCAACTTCTTCTTTTTTGCTCCAAATTTCATCTATTTTTCTTTTTTTTTGCTTCAAGTCCTAAAATTCAACCAGCAAGAAAACATAAAAATACCTTCCATTAAGTGCAATATCACCAAAAATGAGTATAAAATATGCTTCTAAAAATGCATATATTTTTTGTGTATCACAAAACCATCAAAGAGTTTGACATAATTTGGGGTTGGCACCCATACCGTTAGTTTGTCATAATTTAGGGTTGGCACCCATACCGTCAGTTTGTCTGTATTCCTTCGATATGTCTGCCCAAATTATAGGCCGATATTTACATTTTGTCTTCTTTCTGGATTGTCGGTAGGCTTACTTAAAGACTAAACTTTCTACCCCAACCTAAATAACTTCAACTTAACCTTTTAAAATGAAATTCTTAACCAAAACCACATAAATCACTGCATTTACCATCATAAAAACATTATATATCTAAACAACCTCGATTTACATCAAATAAAATTGAGTAGAGGCTCGCTTTCTGCTTAGGAATATAAATGATAACATGATTTATAGGCATATGCATAACATGTTGCTCATATTTCTTATCTTCAAGCCCTCACTCATTGCACGGAAAGAAGTGATTTGACCCGTAAGAAGCACTACTTTGTAGAGTGAGTTTTGCCTAAGCATACCAATTAGCCTTTTGAAACAAAACTTCATTGCATTCATCATCAATGACTTACTAACCTACAGCACAGCTTGCCTCGATGCATCAGCTCGATTCAAAACTAAACATTTGAGTGTAGTGAGGTATTAAACATTTAAATTCAAATTTTAAAATATGTTTGCATTAGTCTTAGAACATTATGCATATCATACATAGCTAAGCAGATTGATTTATAATGTTGTCGTAAGGCCTACTAATTAATAATATCCTGCATCATCGAGACTAGCCATGAATGATTTTGAATGTGGTTAGGTAGCTTAGATAGCAGTCATTTCCAGATAGAGGTGTAAGTACATTGCATAGCATGTTCTATCTTCATTTGAATTAGGGCTCCGAAGTTTCACTTTTGTCGGTAAACTTTATTCTAGGACTCTGAGGTCATTCATCCAGTTACAACGTAAATCCTAGCCATTGGGCCCTAAATAATTTTAGGCCGTACAGTATAAGTCCTAACATTCTAACAAAACGTAAAGATAGAATATTAAAATTTTTCTTCAAAAATGAGAACAACCAAACAATAAGATAGTATGAGATATTAATGAGGTTTCCTCGATATCTTCATGTATCCTCTACCTTTCCTCCATTTGGTTTCTGTTAGCAACTAAATAATTATTTAGCTTTTCCCTTTCACGAAAACTTAAACTTAGAAACTTAATGAAGACAAAATCATAGTCTTAATCAAGAGTTTTCTTAGGTAACTTCATTTACCTAAGCTGTAATTAGCTATAGGGGCTTACCACTATAGAAAGGAGAAGACCACATGACTAATCTAGATCCTATTTAATCTCCAAATTATATAGGGGAAATAACCTATTGGTTTTAGTTGCAAACAAATGCAAATCTCTAACGTTTTCTTAGTTTTTTTTTTTAATTCAACAAAAAAAGTACAAAGAAAAAGGCCCGAGGAACCTATCAATGCCCTATACAACCCACTCAAACAAAACAAAAATCCTAAGGTTCCTCCGGCTTAAAAGAAAATACAACGCACACAAACAAATAAAAGAAAATACAACACACCCAACAAATAAAAGAAACAACAGTCAACAAAAACAAGAAATAAGATCCAGAATAGCCAATTGCAAAAGAGCTTGAGGCACCATAGTAGAAATAACAACAGAATTCCCACGAACACCTGTTTTAGCCGCCCCGTTAGAAGCCATATTACCTTCCCATTTATTATGCAACCATTAAATATCCAAATTAGTAGATAAACGTAAGCTATTCTTCATCTAGTGACTAATACTCCAATGATGTTTAATATGAAACATGCAAGATTGCAAAAGAATAAAAGAATATGTTTCTATAATAATATGTTGCCCACCAAACCTTCTAGCAACTAGTAGAGCGAAGACAACAACATCTTCCTCAGCCACTAAAGGAGAATTAGAACAAGAACCAGTCATAAACCAACAAATTATAGAACCCAAAGAGTTTCTACAAACATCATTCACTCCGACAGAATTAGAACTCCAGCTACCATCCGTATTGATTTTAATGAAAGGTGTCATGGGACAACGCCATAAAACTCTAATGGGTCTCTTATACGGTATAACAGCAGAAAGCTGTAAAGAACAAAAAAACTCCCAGCAGTTTACTAGTACCCGAAAGCTCGGAAAAAGCAAGACTCTTTTTAATGTAGTTTAAAACCATACCAGTCGTATGATTAATGTTCGTCAGCTCCTTATTGTACTTGACATTATTACGTGTCATCCAAATAAACCATATTATAATAGAAGGCACATTGTGAAAAAAGGAGTGTCCCAAACTACTCAAATCTTTGTAATTGTCAATAATGCTAGCATAACTACCCCAATTCTTCTTAATATGAAGATGAGACCTAACCTTATCCTAGATTTCATAAGCAAAAAGACAATTATGAAAAATATGCATAACACTTTCTTCATCAGATTTACAAAGAACACAACGTGAAGAAATATGAAGACCTTTCAACTTTAAAATATCATCCATCGGTATAGAATTATTAAGCACTCTCCAAACAAAAAAAGAAATAGATGGCTTCAACCAACCATTCCAAATTCATACCCTGGTAACTTTGAATAGATTTAGAAAAAGTCTTAGAAGCAGAATCTCCAATGGTATTTTTAATATTAGGCGAATCAAGTAGATCTATATTAATTGGAAGAAAAGAAATAAATTTTGCATTCGTAACATTAACCATCTGAACCAATTCCTCTTGATTCCAACTATTATTAATCCATAGGTAAGAAATTGAAAGATTAATAGGATGAGGACCCCCATAGAAATCAGCCAAAGGACCCTTACCTTACATATCTTCATACAAAAAAAAAAACATTACCTTTTCCAACATCCAAGAAAATTAAATCCTCCATCTGTTAAGCTGCTTTCACCATTGCACGCCATATGAAAGAATATGATTTGCAACTAGAAATATTTAAAGGATGTTGACTTTTACAATATTTAGCACGCAATAAGGATGCCCATAAGGAATTGTTAGAACGGAATCTAAACCACAGTTTCATGAAATTAATTTTAATAGAATCAGATAAGCTATGAAAACCAAGACTCCTTTTGTCCAAAGGCCTACAAAGTTTATCCCAACTTTGCCAACGAATATTTGCTTTCCCTTTACTATCCCAAAGAAACTTGTTAAAAAGTCTTTCCAACCTTTTAACAATACCAACAGGGATATTCATCACTTGTAAAGCATAGATGGGCAAGGAAGTAAGAATACTCTTTAAAAGAGTAATCCTCTCACCAAACGAAAGGAATTTATTCTCCCAACATAGAATTCTTTTTTGAATTTTGTCAACAAGATCCGAGCAAAGAGCAATTCTTTTCAAGCCTTTATGCAGATTAAAACCCAAGTACCCAAGTAAGATAAAGGAAGAGAAGCCTTTTGGAAATTTGTAATATCCATAATCCAGTTCTTCCTACTAGCCATAACAGATTTGGAGCAATAGAAAAAACATTTAGAAGCGTTAAACTCCAAACCCGAAGTATCCTGAAACAGCTGAATATGTTTCCATAATCTTTGTATGGATCTTTTATTTGCATTTGTAAAGATAATTAAATCATCCGCAAAGCAAAGATGTGAAATGTTGATCATTCCCTTGTGAATATAGTTCATACTCGGATACTTGCCATAAAGATCATTTAAGCCTCTAAATAGATAATCAAAAGCAAGGATAAAGAGATAAGGCGAGAGCAGATCACTTTGTTTGATTCCTTTAGAAGCTTGAAAGAAACCACATTTGTTACCGTTAATAAAAAGAGAATAGTAACTGTTATTAAGAATTCTATGTATAAGAGAACAAAATTCTTGATTAAAACCAATAGCCTTAAGAATATCAAGAATAAATTCTCACCAAATCGAATCAAAAGTTTTACGAATATCCATTTTGAATATCACATTACCCCCTCTGCTCTTCTTATTGATGTCCATAAGAAGTTCTTGAACTACAAATGCATTGTCGCAAATATTTCTATCATTAATGAAAGTCGTCTGAATAGGACATATAATGTCACTAATAATAGGCTGTAGCCTTTTAACCAAAATTTTTGAAATAATTTTAGCGATAACAGTGTTAAGGCTAATAGGACGGAAAGCATCCCACGAGGAAGGGTTATTAACCTTAGGAAGCAAGACTATATTAGAGGATTTAAAATACCTAGGTAAATCAATACCTCTAAAGAAATCTTGAATAGTAGCAGTAAAATGAGATTGAATAACATCATATCCATTTTTGTAAAATTCAATATTAAACCTATCAGGCCTTCTGCCTTGCCCTCTTGCATATCAAATAAAATATTTTTAATTTCTTCTAAGCTAAGAACACAAGTCAGCAAATTGTTATTAATAAGAAGAGAAGAAGAATAAAGAGTGGAATTAATCTCAAGAAGTCGGCAGCCATCACTAGAAAACAAGTTCGAAAAATATTGAATATCATCAGATACGATCGCACAGTTTTCAGAGATAATTCTACCATCAGTCTTGCAAATTCTCGAAATAAAATTCTGCTTCCTACGATTACGAATGCAAGCATGGTAATAGGCTATGTTACGATCTCCTTCTAGAAAATTAGTTTTAATTGCTTTTTTAGCATAAAAACTTTCTTGCATAGAAATAGCATGATTCAAATTATGTTGTTCCTTCAATAAAAATTCCCAATCTAGATTATTATTAGCATAATCAAACTCCATACCTTTCAACTTGTTTTCAAGATCATTAATCACTAACTGAAGGTTCCCAAAAACCTTCTAATTCCAATTTTTAAGTTTCTGTGCTAAATTCTTTTGTGGCTTCCATAATTGAATCCCAGCCTTTCCATTTCCATCAACTTTCCAATTATCCTGAAGAAAAGGAGTATAATTATTATGTAGCAACCACATATTGTAAAAATGAAAGATATATTTCGAAACATTGAGACCATCGTTGATCTGAAAAAGAATAGGAGCATGATCTGAAGCCAAAATAGCAAGTTGTATCACTTTATGATGCAAGAATTCATTTATCATATTAGTATTTGCCACAAAACGATCCAGTCTTTCAAAAATCTGTCCACGATACCAAGTAAAAGGATTTCCTTGAAAACCCAGATAAAAAAGGCTAGCCTCCATAAGAGTGTCATTAAAGTCAGCAATACAACTTAGGCTGAACACCTCCTTTCTTCTCGATAGCAGAAGAAATAATATTGAAGTCACCACTCATAAGCCAAGAATCATTCTTAGCATCAATAGATTTAATTAAAGACCAAAGCTCTAATCTAAATTGCTTGGAGCACCCCGCATAAATAATAGAAAGAAGAAAAGAATTCTCATGAATATGAACCTTCAAATGCAGCATTTGGTAATCATTAATAAGGACCCCCACCTTCACAATATCCTTCCATAAGAACCATATCTTGTTATTAATATTAGCAAGATAATTAAAGAAGCCAACCTTTCTCACATATTTATCATTGTTACACGAGCTAACCATAGGTTCCAAAATACCAAGAAAATTTAATTTATAAGTGTGAATCAAATGCTAGAGTCTATCAGAGGCAATAGACTTAGCTATTCCTCTAATATTCCAGATAAGGGTGTTAATATTCATCAATAATCAACATACCTCTGGTGAGCCTCATAGACAAGGCTCTACTATTAGAATCATCTTTATTATTGGAATAAATGATAAGAGCATCTGGATTAATATAACTCATCTTTATTATTGGAATAAATGATAAGAGCATCTGGATTAATATAACTCAGTTCTCTATTTCCTTTGAGTTTACGCTTTCTAGAAGAACGTTGAACCATCCAACCTTCCTCCAATTCAGATCTAGTTAGAACTAGACTATCATCCATCATAGAACTCGTCGATAGGACAATATGTTCATTCAAAAAAAATAGTGTTTGGTTTCACATTAGTTGGATTACCATTCATGGAAACCCCTACAACATTTGCCGATTTTCCTTCAACATCAGGATTCATCTCAGGATTATCAGTAGTAGAGATAATCTTGTGAACTCTTGGATCTACAACGATATTATTGTTAGTCTCAGTATCAAGATTAATACCGGCATTAATGATTGTAGTAGACTGATAAGGCTCTAAATTCTCTGTATTAACAAACGAAAGTTCTTGATTTCGAGAGGGTTTCTTACGACTCATATCCTCCACCCTTGAGTTCTTGAATTCTTTATTACCACGTAATTCAGAATGAGCATTAAAGCAATGAGTGAACAAATGACCGAACATCTTGCAATGAATACATTAGCTAAGCAAAAACTCCATTTCTAGAGGCTGCCAATACCTGTCCACTTCACTCCCAATCCAAACTGAATCATGAAAGTAAGCAGTAATATCCCTTTCGACGAGAACCCTGGCAACAGATGGTCTTGTACAATAAAGAGTGGCCACTCAAGCTTTAAAGGTTTGCCATAAATCGAACCTAAAGAGAATAATATTTGCTGATTGAATAAGTGTAACTTTAGTCCAAGAAATCTTATCCAAACTGACAAAATGGGAGGCTCTACCAACGGATTGAATTTAGGAGTCCATTTAAGGATCTTCATGTGACATTTTTTAATAAAAATAACTTTCTTGAAAAAGATAGAAGTATAATCCTCCTCTTTTTGTAACTTAATCATGAGATTTCTCCCATCAATAAGTCATGCTTTCCAAAGACCAGATAAACCATATTCTGCAAAATATTTCTTGATAGCCTCAAATCGGGGATAAACAAAAGTAAACTTACCAATTAAAGTAAATTTCATTGGATCTACCAGAATCTTAGTATCATTCTCTTGAAGACTTGAAGAATTAGCGTCGGTTTACAGTTTTTCTTCGAAGCTTTCTTCAATAGCCCATTCGCATCACTTTCAGCCAACTAATCTCTAAAAGAGGAAGGAAAAAGTACATCTATCGAAGGTGGGTTACGAACTGTAACCACATCCTTATACGATAAAATGGGATTACGAACAGGGGAAGCCATCCAAAAAACCTAGAAAGGAAAGATTCGAAATACGAGATCGGAGAAAAAGATCCACCAGCCGAATTGAAACGAAAGGATGATTCAAAACCCTAATTTCGAACAGTCGTGAGGAATCAAGAAACGCTCCAAGAAAATCTCTCATTCATTATTTTTCGCAGTGTTTCAACGTTTTCTTAGTTCGAACAATCAAAGCTATTGTAAAAGTTGACTTCCTACATTTCGATGTGGTTTTCTACTTTCGATAATTCACATGATTATTCAAATAACCAAAATCTTCGAATGTACACGACATCCAAAAAGCCTCGTGTCGGTGCGAAGATACAACCCGACATGAACCTAATATCTCTCGACACCATAAATTCTCATCCCAATACCCCCATGAATGTGAGACTTGATCTTTAATCTCAATCTTTTATTAATAGCTTCGTTGTTACACGACAAACACTTATTGGGCTCATTGCTAGAAAAAGACTAATGAACATAAATAATCGCCTAAACAAACTTTCCTCTCTGGTGCTCACTTTCCACAACCCAAACTTAGAAAAATTTACGAAGAATCTGAATCGATTCTTGTTACTTACAATGTACACAGAAGTAGCATTTTTGGTGCTGCTCTTATTGCGCCTCCAAAGCCAAAGAGAGCTTGTTTTTCTCATCGAGTAAAGTGTCAAAATAGTCCCTGACTATTTACATGGAGTTATTTTAGTCTCATAATAAAAGTATCAAATAAGTCAACAACTATTTAAAATTGAGCTCGAATCGTCCTCCATGGAGACTATTTCAGTACCAATTTAAAGAGCCTAGGGACTAATTTTAACACTTCTATAAACCATGGGACTAATACCTCATATAAATAGTCGGGGACTATTTTGACACTCTACTCTGCTGCCATCTTACTGATAAATATGACGGCTCTTTGGATAGCGGTTTTCTTCTACGATGGTTTGGTGGTGAACATCAAGGAGAGCACAAAGACCTGGTTGACGTGGTGGTAGTGCTGGCGGTAGCGGTGGTGGCGGACGAAGTCCGAGGAGTCAATGCCTGCTTGATAAATACGGTGGGGACGGAAGATTTGCTTCTATTGTCCTGCTCTTTGATGAGTTCTACGGCCAATCCTTCCAGCATCTCGGCATTGGTCTCCTTTGATAGTTTTCTCCCATGGAAGAGCACAGATTCATTGTTTCTTTGACAGAGCATCTCTTCTATCCTCATCTTCTTTGTATTGCTGTTGACGGTCTTGGTGCACTTTGGGCTTCTGAGTCCAGGACCAGTTGCCTGCTTTTAATAAGGAATGGAAAATCATTCGTATTGCAACTGGGAAAATAAATTAAATTTACACATATACTACTTAATTCCCATGAATTTACATCCCTAAAATCTAATCTTTAACTTTTAGATATAGTAAGATCAAAATTTTGAGTGTTGTAAATATAAATAATGTTAGAAATGTAAATACATAAATGTAATGAAAAAAAAAAGTAATAGTGAAGGCAGTGAAATGTGAAAAATTATTCCATACGGATCGGACACCGCACGCAGTTACCTAATTTACGGTCCTGATGTATTTCGGTGGGCCCCACCTAAATTTTTTTTTTTTTTTTTAAAAACGGAANTAGATTTACAAAGGACACAACGTGAAGAAATACTAAGACCTTTCAACTTTAAAATATCATCCGTCGGTATAGAATTATTAAGCACTCTCCAAACAAAAAAAAGAAATGGATGGCTTCAACCAACCATTCCAAATCCATTTC
Organism: Phalaenopsis hybrid cultivar; assembly: GCA_002079205.1. Classification (NCBI taxonomy): domain Eukaryota; kingdom Viridiplantae; phylum Streptophyta; class Magnoliopsida; order Asparagales; family Orchidaceae; genus Phalaenopsis; species Phalaenopsis hybrid cultivar. The sequence goes on from JXCR01121156.1 coordinate 92,303, forward strand.
AAATCCATACCTGGTAACTCTTAATACATTTAGAAAAAGTCTTAGAAGCAGAATCTCCAATGGTATTTTTAATATTAGGCACATCAAGGAGATCTATATTAATAGGAAGAAANCAGATTTACAAAGGACACAACGTGAAGAAATACTAAGACTTAGAAGCAGAATCTCCAATGGTATTTTTAATATTAGGCACATCAAGGAGATCTATATTAATAGGAAGAAAAGAAATAAAGTTTGCATCTGTAACATTAACCATCTGAACCAATTCCTCCTAATTCCAACTATTTTGATCCATAGGTCAGAAATTTTAAGATTAATAGGATGAGGACCTCCATAGAAATCAGCCAAAGGGCCCTTACCTATCCAATCTTCATACCAAAAAGAAACATTACCTTTGCCAACATCCAAAAAAATTAAATCCTCCGTATGTTAAGTTACTTTCACCACTGCACGCCATATGAAAGAATATGATTTGCAACTAGAAAATATTTAAAGGATGTTGACCTTTACAATATTTAGNGTAAATCCTTCGTATGTTAAGCTACTTTCACCATTGCACGCCATATGAAAGAATATGATTTGCAACTAGAAAATATTTAAAGGATGTTGACCTTTACAATATTTAGCACGCAATAAGGATGCCCATAAGGAATTGTTAGAACGGAATCTGAACCACGGTTTCATGAAATTAATTTTAATAGAATCAGTTAAGCTACGAAAACTAAGACTCCCTTTGTCCAAAGGCCTACAAAGTTTATCCAAACTTTGCCAATGAATATTTGCTTTCCCTTTACTATCCCAAAGAAACTTGCTAAAAATTCTTTCCAACCTTTTAACAATACCAATAGGGATATTCATCACTTGTAAAACATAGATGGGCAAGGAAGTAAAAATACTCTTTAAAAGAGTAATCCTCTCACCAAACGAAAGGAATTTGTTCTCCAAACATAGAATTCTTTTTTGAATTTTGTAAACAAGATCCGAGCAAAGAGCATTTCTTTTCAAGCCTTTATGCGATTAAAACTCAAGTAAGATAAAGGAAGAGAAGCCTTTTGGCAATTTGTATTATCCATAATCCAGTTCTTCCTACTAGCCATAACATATTTGAAGCAACAGAAAAAACATTTGGAAGTGTTAAATTCCAAACCCGAAATATCCTGAAACATCTGAATATGTTTCCATAATCTTTGTATGGATCTTTTATTTGCATTTGTAAAGATAATTAAATCATCCGCAAAGCAAAGATGTGAAATGTTGATCATTCCCTTGTGAATATAGTTCATACTCGGATACTTGCTATAATGATCATTTAAGCCTCTAAATAGATAGTCAAAAGCAAGGATAAAGAGATAAGGCGAGAGCAGATCACCTTGCTTGATTCCTTTAGAAGCTTGAAAGAAACCACATTTGTTACCGTTAATAAGAAGAGAATAGTAATTGTTATTAAGAATTCTATGTATAAGAGAACAAAATTCTTAATTAAAACCAATAGCCTTAAGAATATAAAGAATAAATTCCCACCAAATCGAATCAAAAGCTTTACGAATATCCATTTTGAATATCACATTACCCCCTATGCTCTTCTTATTGATGCCCATAAGAAGTTCTTGAACTGTAAATGCATTGTCGCAAATATTTCTATCATTAATGAAAGGTGTCTAAATATGACATATAATGTCATTAATAATAGGTTGTAGCCTTTTAACCAAAATCTTTGAAATAAGTTTAGCGATAACAATGTTAAGGATAATAGGACGGAAAGCATCCCACGAGAAAGGGTTATTAACCTTAGGAAGCAAAACTATATTAGAGGATTTAAAATACCTAGGTAAATCAATACCTCTAAAGAAATCTTGAATATTAGCAGTAAAATGAGATTGAATAACATCTCATCCAATTTTGTAAAATTCAACATTAAACACGTCAGGCCCTCCTACCTCGCCCTCTTCCATATCAAATAAAATATTTTTAATTTCTTCTAAGCTGAGAACACAAGTCATCGAATTGTTATTAATAAGAAGAGAAGAAGAATACAGACTCAAATTAATCTTAAGAAGTCTGCAACCATCACTAGAAAACAGGTTCGAAAAATATTGAATACCATCAGATATGATCGCACAGTTTTCAGAGATAATTNGCGAATTGTTATTAATAAGAAGAGAAGAAGAATACAGACTGGAATTAATCTTAAGAAGTCTGCAGCCATCACTAGAAAACAGGTTCGAAAAATATTGAATACCATCAGATATGATCGCACAGTTTTCAGAGATAATTCTACCATCAGTCTTGCAAATTTTCAAAATAAAATTCTGCTTCCTACGATTACGAATGCAAGCATGATAATAGGCTATGTTACTATCCCCTTCTAGAAAATTAGTTTTAATTGCTTTCTGAGCATAAAAACTTTCTTGCATAGAAATAGTATGATTCAAATTTTGTTATTCCTTCAATAAAAATTCTCAATCTAGATTATTATTAGCATAATCGAACTCCATATCTTTCACCTTGTTTTCAAGATCATTAATCACTAAATGAAGGTTCCCAAAAACCTTTCAATTCCAATTTTTAAGTTTCTGCACTAAATTCTTTTGTAGCTTCCATAATTGAATCCCAGCCTTTCCATTTCCATCAACTTTCCAATTATCCTAAAGAAAAGGAGTATAATTATCATGTAGCAACCACATATTGTAAAAATGAAAGATATATTTCACAACATTGAGACCATCATTGATCTAAAGAAAAATAGGAGCATGATTTGAAGCCAAAATAGCCAGATGTATCACTTTATGATGCAAGAATTCATTTATCATATTAATATTTGCCACAAAACGATCCAGTCTTTCAAAAATCTATCCACGATGCCAAGTAAAAAGATTTCCTTGAAAACCAAACTAAAAAAGGCCAGACTCCATAAGAGTGTCATTAAAGTCAGCAATACAACTAAGGTTAGGCTGAACACCTCCTTTCTTCTCGATAGCAGACGAAATAATATTGAAGTCACCACCCATAAGCCAAGAATCGTTCTGCATCAATAGATTTAACTAAAGACCAAAGCTCTAATCTAAATTGCTTGGAACACCCCGCATAAATAATAGAAATAAGAAAAGAATCCTCATGAATATGAACCTTCAAATGCAACATTTGGTAATCATTAATAAGGACCCCCACCTTCACAATATCCTTCCACAAGAACCATATCTTGTTATTAATATTAGCAAGATAATTAAAGAAGCCAACCTTCCTCACATATTTATCATTGTTACACGAGCTAAACATAGGTTCCAAAATACCAAGAAAATTTAATTTATAAGTGTGAATCAAATGCTTCAGGCTATCAGAGGCAATAGACTTAGTTATTCCTCTAATATTCCAGATAAGGGTGTTAATCTTCAGCAGTAATCAACATACCTCTGGTGAGCCTCATAGACAAGGCTCTACTATTAGAATCATCTTTATTTTTTGAATAAATGATAAGAGCATTTGGATTAATATAACTCAGTTCTCTATTTCCTTTGAGTTTACGCTTTCTAGAAAAAAACGTTGAATGATCCAACCTTCCTCCAATTCAAATCTAGTTAGAACTAGACTATCATCCATCATAGAGCCCGTCGGTAGGACAACATTTTCATTCAAAAAAATAGTGTCTATTTCCACATTAGTTGGATCAACATTCACGGAAACCCCTACAACATTTGCCGATTTTCCTTCAACATCAGGATTCATCTCAGGATTATCCGTAGTAGAGATAATCTTGTGAACTCTTGGATCTACAATGATATTATTGTTAGTCTCAGTATCAAGATTAATACCCGCATTAATGATTGTAGTAGACGGATTAGGCTCTAAAGTCTCTGTATTAACAAACGGAAGTTCTTGATTTCGAGAGGGTTTCTTACGACTTATCTCCTCCACCCTTGAGTTCTTGAATTCTTTATTACCACGTAATTCAGAATGAGCATTAAAGCAATGAGTGAACAAATGACCGAATATCTTGCAATGAATACATTAGCTAGGCAAAAACTCCATTTCTAGAGGCTGCCAATACCCGTCCACTTCACTCCCAATCCAAACTGAATCATGAAAGTAAGCAGTACTATCCCTTTCGACGAGAACCTTGGCAACAGATGGTCTTGTACAATGAAGAGTGGCCACATCAAGCTTTAAGGGTTTACCATAAATCGAACCTAAAGAGAATAATATTTGCTGATTGAATAAGTGTAACTTTAGTCCAGGAAATCTTATCCAAACAGGCACAATGGGAGGCTCTTCCAATGGATTGATTTTAGGAGACCATTTAAGGATCTTCATGTGACATTTTTTTAATAAAAATAATTTTCTTAGGAAAGATGGAAGTATAATCTTCCTCTTTTTTGTTGCTTAATCATGAGATTTCTCCCATCAATAAGTCATACTTTCCAAAGACCAAATAAACCACATTCTGTAAAATATTTCCTGTTAGCCTCAAATCGAGGATAAGCAAAAGTAAACTTACCAATTAAAGTAAATTTCATTGGATATACCAAAATCTTAGTATCATTCTCTTGAAGAGTTGAAGAATTAGCGTCGGTTTACAGTTTTTCTTTGAAGCTTTCTTCAATAGCCCATCCGCATCACTTTAGCCAATTGATCTTTAAAAGAGGAAGGAAAAAGCACATCTATCGAAGGTGGGTTACGAACTGTAACCACGCCCTTATACTATAAAATGGGATTACGAACAGGGGAAGCCATCCAAAAAACCTAGAAAGGAGAGAATCGAAATAACAGAGCGGAAAAGAAGATCCACCAACCAAATCGAAAATAAAGGATGATTCAGAACCCTAATTTCGAACAGTCGTGAGGAATCAAGAAACGCTCCAAAAAAAATCTCTCATTCATTTTTTCGCAATGTTTTAACGTTTTCTTAGTTCGAACAATCAAACCTATTGTAAAAGTTGACTTCCTGCATTTCGAGGTGGTTTTCTACTTTCAATAATACACATAATTATTCGAATAACCAAAATCTTCAAATGTACACGACATCCAAAAAGCCCCGTGTCGGTGCGAAGATACAACCCGACATGAACCTAATATCTTTCGACACCATAAATTCTCATCCCAATACCACCATGAATGTGAGACTTGATCTTTAATCTCAATCTTTTATTAATAGCTTGTTGTTACACAGCAAACACTTATTGGGCTCGTTGCTAGAAAAAGACTAATGAACATAAATAATCGCCTAAACAAACTTTCCTCTCTGGAGCTCACTTTCCACAACCCAAACTAAGAAAATTTTACGAAGAATCTGAACCGATTCTTGTTACGTACAATGTACACAAAAGTAGCATTTTTTGGTGCTGCTCTTATGGCGCCTCCAAAGCCAAAGAGAGCTTGTTTTTCTCATCGAGTAAACTGTCAAAATAGTCCCTGACTATTTACACGGAGTTATTTTTAGTCTCATAATAAAAGTATCAAATTAGTCTCCTCCATGGAGACTATTTCAGTACCGATTTAAATAGCCTGGGAATAATTTCAACACTTATATAAACCATGGGACTAAAACCTCATATAAATAGTTGGGGACTATTTTGACACTCTACTCAGCTGCCATCTTCCTGATAAATATGACGGCTCTTTGGATAGTGATTTTCTTCTACGATGGTTTGGTCGTGAACATCAAGGAGAGAACAAAGACCTGGTTGACGTGGTGGTAGTGCTGGCGGTAGCGGTGGTGGCGGACGAAGTCCGAGGAGTCAATGCCTGCTTGATAAATACGGTGGGGACGGAAGATTTGCTTCTATTGTCCTGCTCTTTGATGAGTTCTACGGCCAATCCTTCCAGCATCTCGGCATTGGTCTCCTTTGATAGTTTTCTCCCATGGAAGAGCACAGATTCATTGTTTCTTTGACAGAGCATCTCTTCAATCCTCATCTTCTTTGTATTGCTGTTGACGGTCTTGGTGCACTTTGGGCTTCTGAGTCCAACACCAGTTGCCTGCTTTTAATAAGGAATGGAAAATCATTCGTATTGCAACTGGGAAAATAAATTAAATTTACACATATACTACTTAATTCCCATGAATTTACATCTCTAAAATCTAATCTTTAACTTTTAGATATAGTAACATCAAAATTTTGAGTGTTGTAAATATAAATAATGTTAGATATGTAAATACATAAATGTAATGCAAAAAAAAAAAAAAAGTAATAGTGAAGGCAGTGATATAAACACTACTTCGAAAATTACCTGAATTCGAACATAATTGCTTTTCCTGTGCTGCCTGAAGGCCAATGCAATGGCTTGATCAACNCAAATATAAATAATGTTAGATATGTAAATACATAAATGTAATGCAAAAAAAAAAAAGTATTAGTGAAGGCAGTGATATAAACACTACTTTGAAAATTACCTGAATTCGAACATAATTGCTTTTCCTGTGCTGCCTGAAGGCCAATGCAATGGCTTGATCAACCTGATACAAAAATTAAGCAAAATATATTAGCGGCAATGCTGATTTATAGATAAAAATATAAAAATACAAAAGCCGGATTTCTTAAATTATCAATAATATTCAAAAATTTTAATCGCATTAGGATAAGCTCATTATATTCGTTGCAAGTTATGTGGACTAAAATCGTCTAAAAAGTTGCTTATTGCAATATATATATATATATATATATATATATATATATATATATATATATATTATCTTGTAAATATAGCCAAGTTATACTTTTAAATACAGAGTTCTTTTTCACTTTTTATGTAAAGACATTAGTGGTTTCAAAACAATAAATGAACAAAATTAATAGTGCTTTTCTGGCATTTGCCCATTGACAAAGATCAAAGTTAAGAACATCAAATTAGTATCAAAATTTCATAATCAAATTTCACTGATAGTAAATATGAGAAACTTTTTACTAAAGCTACCTTAAAAAGTATCATATTAGCAAAACTGCATCAGGACTCCAATCACAATGCGTCACGTGTACGGTTCGACAATGTCATACATTTAACTATTTAGTTTTTTGTATTCATTGGGATCAGACCGTACAAATGGCGCATTATGATTGAAGTTCGGATATAGTTTTACATTAGAACTCCTGATATAATATTTTTTCTCGAAAAAAATCTAATGCACAAAAAAAATTTTCCCAAATTTAAAATTCCCCCTAAATAAACTTTCAATGTAATGCCCAATTTTAAAGAGAGGAGATTTCTTATTTTTTTTCCNATCACGTGTACGGTTCGACAATGTCATACATTTAACTATTTAGTTTTTTGTATTAATTGGGATCAGACCGTACAAATGGGGCATTGTGATTGAAGTTTGGATACAGTTTTACATTAGAACTCCTAATATAATATTTTTTCTTTGAAAAAATCTAATGCACAAAAAAAAATTTTCCCAAAAATAAAATTCCCCCTAAATAAACTTTCAATGTAATGCCCAATTTTAAAGAGAGGAGATTTCTTATTTTTTGTCCNTATGCACAACGCATGTAGAGATCATGCAGTGTCCAATCTCCACCGTTGATCACCGCAAAGATATATTTTCAGTAGGCCTCACTTACAACTTTTAAAAAAAATTATTGCTACGAATAATTTCTCCTTATTTACACACCTAAACTTTATTTTTTTTACATTACATCTATTCAAATCATTCATATTTTATAGAAAATAAAACAATATTTATCTTTTAAAAATTAAATATATTTTTTCATGCATAAATCAGGCGACAATTATGTAAATCTTTAAAAATTAGTTTTTTTTGTTACTTTTTTTTTGTCAAATTCTTAATGTGCCTAGAAACATGAAATGAGATTTAAAAGTTATAGATGTACTTTCCCATAAGACAATATACAACCCGTTCAACTAAAAAAAGTTCAGTTAGGCTAAAATTATAATGCTAAAAACTAATTTACAGTTATCTAAATGAGTTTAATAAATGAGTTTAACAGTGCTCAACTATTTATATGAGACTATTTTAATTCTAAAGATAATTTCTGATTATTTTAAAATTAAGTTGTTAGTGTTTAGGTGTGTAAATGAGCCGAACACGAGCGAATCATGCTCAGCTCGTGTTCGGCTTGTTTATATTTCGAGCTCAAAAAGTGTGTTCGTGTTCGGCTCGTTNGAACGCAATCTGAACCACGGTTTCATGAAATTAATTTTAATAGAATCAGATAAGCTACGAAAACTAAGACTCCCTTTGTCCAAAGGCCTACAAAGTTTATCCAAACTTTGCCAATGAATATTTGCTTTCCCTTTACTATCCCAAAGAAACTTGCTAAAAATTCTTTCCAACCTTTTAACAATACCAATAGGGATATTCATCACTTGTAAAACATAGATGGGCAAGGAAGTAAGAATACTCTTTAAAAGAGTAATCCTCTCACCAAACGAAAGGAATTTTTTCTCCAAACATAGAATTCTTTTTTGAATTTTGTAAACAAGATCCGAGCAAAGAGCATTTCTTTTCAAGCCTTTATGCGATTAAAACCCAAGTAAGATAAAGGAAGAGAAGCCTTTTGGCAATTTGTAATATCCATAATCCAGTTCTTCCTACCAGCCATAACATATTTGAAGCAATAGAAAAAAAACATTTGGAAGTGTTAAATTCCAAACCCGAAATATCCTGAAACATCTGAATATGTTTCCATAATCTTTGTATGGATCTTTTATTTGCATTTGTAAAGATAATTAAATCATCCGCAAAGCAAAGATGTGAAATGCTGATCATTCCCTTGTGAATATAGTTCATACTCGGATACTTGCTATAATGATCATTTAAGCCTCTAAATAGATAGTCAAAAGCAAAGATAAAGAGATAAGGCGAGAGCAGATCACCTTGCTTGATTCCTTTAGAAGCTTGAAAGAAACCACATTTGTTACCATTAATAAGAAGAGAATAGTAATTGTTATTAAGAATTCTATGTATAAGAGAACAAAATTCTTGATTAAAACCAATAGCCTTAAGAATATAAAGAATAAATTCCCACCAAATCGAATCAAAAGCTTTACGAATATCCATTTTGAATATCACATTACCCCCTCTGCTCTTCTTATTGATGCCCATAAGAAGTTCTTGAACTATAAATGCATTGTCGCAAATATTTCTATCATTAATGAAAGGTGTCTAAATATGACATATAATGTCATTAATAATAGGCTGTAGCCTTTTAACCAAAATCTTTGAAATAAGTTTAGCGATAACAATGTTAAGGCTAATAGGACGGAAAGCATCCCACGAGAAAGGGTTGTTAACCTTAGGAAGCAAAACTATATTAGAGGATTTAAAATACCTAGGTAAATCAATACCTCTAAAGAAATCTTGAATAGTAGCAGTAAAATGAGATTGAATAACATCTCATCCAATTTTGTAAAATTCAACATTAAACACGTCAGGCCCTCCTGCCTCGCCCTCTTCCATATCAAATAAAATATTTTTAATTTCTTCTAAGCTGAGAACACAAGTCAGCGAATTGTTATTAATAAGAAGAGAAGAAGAATACAGACTGGAATTAATCTTAAGAAGTCTGCAGCCATCACTAGAAAACAGGTTCGAAAAATATTGAATACCATCAGATATGATCGCACAGTTTTCAGAGATAATTCTACCATCAGTCTTGCAAATTCTCAAAATAAAATTCTGCTTCCTACGATTACGAATGCAAGCATGATAATAGGCTATGTTACTATCCCCTTCTAGAAAATTAGTTTTAATTGCTTTCTGAGCATAAAAACTTTCTTGCATAGAAATAGTATGATTCAAATTTTGTTATTCCTTCAATAAAAATTCTCAATCTAGATTATTATTAGCATAATCGAACTCCATATCTTTCACCTTGTTTTCAAGATCATTAATCACTAAATGAAGGTTCCCAAAAACCTTTCAATTTCAATTTTTAAGTTTCTGCACTAAATTCTTTTGTAGCTTCCATAATTGAATCCCAGCCTTTCCATTTCCATCAACTTTCCAATTATCCTAAAGAAAAGGAGTATAATTATCATGTAGCAACCACATATTGTAAAAATGAAAGATATATTTCACAACATTGAGACCATCATTGATCTAAGGAAAAATAGGAGCATGATTTGAAGCCAAAATAGCCAGATGTATCACTTTATGATGCAAGAATTCATTTATCATATTAATATTTGCCACAAAACGATCCAGTCTTTCAAAAATCTATCCACGATGCCAAGTAAAAAGATTTCCTTGAAAACCTAACTAAAAAATGCCAGACTCCATAAGAGTGTCATTAAAGTCAGCAATACAACTAAGGTTAGGCTGAACACCTCCTTTCTTCTCGATAGCAGAAGAAATAATATTGAAGTCACCACCCATAAGCCAAGAATCGTTCTTAGCATCAATAGATTTAATTAAAGACCAAAGCTCTAATCTAGATTGCTTGGAACACCCCACATAAATAATAGAAATAAGAAAAGAATCCTCATGAATATGAACCTTCAAATGCAACATTTGGTAATCATTAATAAGGACCCCCACCTTCACAATATCCTTCCACAAGAACCATATCTTGTTATTAATATTAGCAAGATAATTAAAGAAGCCAACCTTCCTCACATATTTATCATTGTTACACGAGCTAAACATAGGTTCCAAAATACCAAGAAAATTTAATTTATAAGTGTGAATCAAATGCTTCAGGCTATCAGAGGCAATAGACTTAGTTATTCCTCTAATATTCCAGATAAGGGTGTTAATCTTCAGCAGTAATCAACATACCTCTGGTGAGCCTCATAGACAAGGCTCTACTATTAGAATCATCTTTATTTTTTGAATAAATGATAAGAGCATTTGGATTAATATAACTCAGTTCTCTATTTCCTTTGAGTTTACGCTTTCTAGAAAAAAACGTTGAATGATCCAACCTTCCTCCAATTCAAATCTAGTTAGAACTAGACTATCATCCATCATAGAGCCCGTCGGTAGGACAACATTTTCATTCAAAAAAATAGTGTCTATTTCCACATTAGTTGGATCAACATTCACGGAAACCCCTACAACATTTGCCGATTTTCCTTCAACATCAGGATTCATCTCAGGATTATCCGTAGTAGAGATAATCTTGTGAACTCTTGGATCTACAATGATATTATTGTTAGTCTCAGTATCAAGATTAATACCCGCATTAATGATTGTAGTAGACGGATTAGGCTCTAAAGTCTCTGTATTAACAAACGGAAGTTCTTGATTTCGAGAGGGTTTCTTACGACTTATCTCCTCCACCCTTGAGTTCTTGAATTCTTTATTACCACGTAATTCAGAATGAGCATTAAAGCAATGAGTGAACAAATGACCGAATATCTTGCAATGAATACATTAGCTAGGCAAAAACTCCATTTCTAGAGGCTGCCAATACCCGTCCACTTCACTCCCAATCCAAACTGAATCATGAAAGTAAGCAGTACTATCCCTTTCGACGAGAACCTTGGCAACAGATGGTCTTGTACAATGAAGAGTGGCCACATCAAGCTTTAAGGGTTTACCATAAATCGAACCTAAAGAGAATAATATTTGCTGATTGAATAAGTGTAACTTTAGTCCAGGAAATCTTATCCAAACAGGCACAATGGGAGGCTCTTCCAATGGATTGATTTTAGGAGACCATTTAAGGATCTTCATGTGACATTTTTTTAATAAAAATAATTTTCTTAGGAAAGATGGAAGTATAATCTTCCTCTTTTTTGTTGCTTAATCATGAGATTTCTCCCATCAATAAGTCATACTTTCCAAAGACCAAATAAACCACATTCTGTAAAATATTTCCTGTTAGCCTCAAATCGAGGATAAGCAAAAGTAAACTTACCAATTAAAGTAAATTTCATTGGATATACCAGAATCTTAGTATCATTCTCTTGAAGAGTTGAAGAATTAGCGTCGGTTTACAGTTTTTCTTTGAAGCTTTCTTCAATAGCCCATCCGCATCACTTTAGCCAATTGATCTCTAAAAGAGGAAGGAAAAAAGCACATCTATCGAAGGTGGGTTACGAACTGTAACCACGTCCTTATACGATAAAATGGGATTACGAACAGGGGAAGCCATCCAAAAAACCTAGAAAGGAGAGAATCGAAATAACAGAGCGGAAAAGAAGATCCACCAACCAAATCGAAAATAAAGGATGATTCAGAACCCTAATTTCGAACAGTCGTGAGGAATCAAGAAACGCTCCAAAAAAAATCTCTCATTCATTTTTTCGCAATGTTTTAACGTTTTCTTAGTTCGAACAATCAAACCTATTGTAAAAGTTGACTTCCTGCATTTCGAGGTGGTTTTCTACTTTCGATAATACACATAATTATTCGAATAACCAAAATCTTCAAATGTATACGACATCCAAAAAGCCCCGTGTCGGTGCGAAGATACAACCCGACATGAATCTAATATCTTTCGACACCATAAATTCTCATCCCAATACCACCATGAATGTGAGACTTGATCTTTAATCTCAATCTTTTATTAATAGCTTGTTGTTACACAGCAAACACTTATTGGGCTCGTTGCTAGAAAAAGACTAATGAACATAAATAATCGCCTAAACAAACTTTCCTCTCTGGAGCTCACTTTCCACAACCCCAAACTAAGAAAATTTTACGAAGAATCTGAACCGATCCTTGTTACGTACAATGTACACAGAAGTAGCATTTTTGGTGCTGCTCTTATGGCGCCTCCAAAGCCAAAGAGAGCTTGTTTTTCTCATCGAGTAAACTGTCAAAATAGTCCCTGACTATTTACACGGAGTTATTTTAGTCTCATAATAAAAGTATCAAATTAGTCTCCTCCATGGAGACTATTTCAGTACCGATTTAAATAGCCTGGGAATAATTTCAACACTTATATAAACCATGGGACTAAAACCTCATATAAATAGTTGGGGACTATTTTGACACTCTACTCAGCTGCCATCTTACTGATAAATATGACGGCTCTTTGGAAAGCGATTTTCTTCTATGATGGTTTGGTGTTGAACATCAAGGAGAGCACAAAGACCTGGTTGACGTGGTGGTAGTGGTGGCGGTAGCGGTGGTGGCGGACGAAGTCCGAGGAGTCAATGCCTGCTTGATAAATACGGTGGGGACGGAAGNGGAAAAGATAGAAGTATAATCTTCCTCTTTTTTGTAGCTTAATCATGAGATTTCTCCCATCAATAAGTCATACTTTCCAAAGACCAGATAAACCACATTCTGTAAAATATTTCCTGTTAGCCTCAAATCGAGGATAAGCAAAAGTAAACTTACCAATTAAAGTAAATTTCATTGGATATACCAGAATCTTAGTATCATTCTCTTGAAGAGTTGAAGAATTAGCGTCGGTTTACAGTTTTTCTTTGAAGCTTTCTTCAATAGCCCATCCGCATCACTTTAGCCAATTGATCTTTAAAAGAGGAAGGAAAAAGCACATCTATCGAAGGTGGGTTACGAACTGTAACCACGCCCTTATACTATAAAATGGGATTACGAACAGGGGAAGCCATCCAAAAAACCTAGAAAGGAGAGAATCGAAATAACAGAGCGGAAAAGAAGATCCACCAACCAAATCGAAAATAAAGGATGATTCAGAACCCTAATTTCGAACAGTCGTGAGGAATCAAGAAACGCTCCAAAAAAAATCTCTCATTCATTTTTTCGCAATGTTTTAACGTTTTCTTAGTTCGAACAATCAAACCTATTGTAAAAGTTGACTTCCTGCATTTCGAGGTGGTTTTCTACTTTCAATAATACACATAATTATTCGAATAACCAAAATCTTCAAATGTATACGACATCCAAAAAGCCCCGTGTCGGTGCGAAGATACAACCCGACATGAACCTAATATCTTTCGACACCATAAATTCTCATCCCAATACCACCATGAATGTGAGACTTGATCTTTAATCTCAATCTTTTATTAATAGCTTGTTGTTACACAGCAAACACTTATTGGGCTCGTTGCTAGAAAAAGACTAATGAACATAAATAATCGCCTAAACAAACTTTCCTCTCTGGAGCTCACTTTCCACAACCCCAAACTAAGAAAATTTTACGAAGAATCTGAACCGATCCTTGTTACGTACAATGTACACAGAAGTAGCATTTTTGGTGCTGCTCTTATGGCGCCTCCAAAGCCAAAGAGAGCTTGTTTTTCTCATCGAGTAAACTGTCAAAATAGTCCCTGACTATTTACACGGAGTTATTTTAGTCTCATAATAAAAGTATCAAATTAGTCTCCTCCATGGAGACTATTTCAGTACCGATTTAAATAGCCTGGGAATAATTTCAACACTTATATAAACCATGGGACTAAAACCTCATATAAATAGTTGGGGACTATTTTGACACTCTACTCAGCTGCCATCTTACTGATAAATATGACGGCTCTTTGGAAAGCGATTTTCTTCTATGATGGTTTGGTGTTGAACATCAAGGAGAGCACAAAGACCTGGTTGACGTGGTGGTAGTGGTGGCGGTAGCGGTGGTGGCGGACGAAGTCCGAGGAGTCAATGCCTGCTTGATAAATACGGTGGGGACGGAAGATTTGCTTCTATTGTCCTGCTCTTTGATGAGTTCTACGGCCAATCCTTCCAGCATCTCGGCATTGGTCTCCTTTGATAGTTTTCTCCCATGGAAGAGCACAGATTCATTGTTTCTTTGACAGAGCATCTCTTCAATCCTCATCTTCTTTGTATTGCTGTTGACGGTCTTGGTGCACTTTGGGCTTCTGAGTCCAACACCAGTTGCCTGCTTTTAATAAGGAATGGAAAATCATTCGTATTGCAACTGGGAAAATAAATTAAATTTACACATATACTACTTAATTCCCATGAATTTACATCTCTAAAATCTAATCTTTAACTTTTAGATATAGTAACATCAAAATTTTGAGTGTTG
>JXCR01121158.1:2079-12152 GCA_002079205.1 Phalaenopsis hybrid cultivar
CTTGTGACATTTTTTAAAGCATAATTTTTGTAGCAATCCTTATCATACGCATTTCATATAGCATAAACATGAATCATAAGAATACATTCAAACAATGATTTTATAAACATGTTCATCATATTCATAGCATAATAAGTATATATGAATTGTAAATGATAAATCAAGTTTGCATCCATATAGTCTATGCTGGTATTCATCCATAATATGCAGAAAATTTTAGATGCATTAGTTTCAGTCACATAATCACATGGGAACCTACAGAAAGTTATTTTTCTTATGTTAGCATATGATTTTTCTATCCGAATCAACAAAGTAACCCTACAATGAGTTTCTCCAAGCTAATCGTCTAGTGTAAACAACATGAAATTTGCTAACATCTCAGGATTCCCGGAAATCTTAGCTTATTTCGTAATTTAACCCCAAACATAACTTATTTACGAATTCTTATATCAAAAGATTTTTCAGCATAACTAACCCTTCTCTAAGACTTCCTATCTTCGTCCTTTTTCTCCTCACTTTAATCTTTCCCTGATATTCATGAAATAGACCTATCGGAGAGCGTAGCTCTCTGTTTTACAGTTTTGTGGTTGTTTCCGCAATGCTATAGTGGCACGAAACTCACAAAGAATGTTTGAATTCATAGAAAATGCCAAAATGAAAATGTAACGAAGGAAATGAATGCCTGAAGTATAATAGAAATGGAGTTTATTCTTGTTGAAATTTCCCTGAAACTTCTTGTCATGAGTTGCGGTTCCCAGATCGCCACCTGCCCTTCTCTGTTTATGCTTTGCTTTGCTAGAGGAACTGAGCAAAGCTTCTAGCATGAGGGAAAATTCAGGAGAGGGAAGTGGGGACACAACATTGGATCTACCGTTCGAACCATCCCATGGTTGAGAATCTGAAAGGAATGGTGGTGGCTACATTGATTTGGAAGAGATTAAGGAATTGATTCAGTTTAATTAATTTTAATTAAACTTATAACTTAATAATTTTATATCTTCTCATTCATTTAAAATTCATGCTTGGTGCTATG
The DNA here is from genome assembly GCA_002079205.1 of Phalaenopsis hybrid cultivar. NCBI lineage: Eukaryota > Viridiplantae > Streptophyta > Magnoliopsida > Asparagales > Orchidaceae > Phalaenopsis > Phalaenopsis hybrid cultivar. The sequence goes on from JXCR01121158.1 coordinate 3,113, forward strand.
TACAAAATTGATTGATTTGATGTGTAAAATTTTATAAAATTGACTTGATCAAATTTTGAAGATGCGAAATTTGGGATATATTTTACAATTGTCAAGTTTTACTTGTAATTGCTAAAATTTGGATATTACATGTCAAAGTTTTGAGAAAAATAGGCTGAATCCTGAATAGACTTTTTGCTTTCATTCCATTAAATAATAATCTTACAATTTATCTTAGATACAAAATAAAGTGCATTATTTATTTTTGGTAACTTAATAATACATATTCCCAATTTGAATATTCAACTAAAAGGGAAATAAATCAGAATAAAGATATTGAAAATAATTTAAATACGAAAGCTCCTAATTATAGAAAACTCCTAATGTAGTTGCTTGATTTCCGTTCTTCCTGATTGGCATCCCCCTCAAATTGATACCGACTGATCAAGAAGCATCAATTTGCTAGCAAAATACTGATAACACTGTCGAGCCCAACAATCCTCAAGCCGTGAGTGCTGAAGCCGAAAGTCCTGAAATCGAGTATGTCGATATCTCAGAGACAACTCCTGAACTATAACATGATTTGAGCAAAGAAAAATAAGAAATCCTTTATCATTGTCGTCCGGAAATTCGAATCATAGCCACAAGAAGGATCCGCTTTCAGTTACACCATTCAAATGCTATCGATCATAACCCAAAAATAGGATCTAGTTACACGACCCAGGTGCTATCGATTATAGCCTACAAGTAGGACCCGCGTCCTGATCTAGATGCTACCAATCATATCCTACAAATAGGATCCAGTTACACGCCGAACTCAGCAGCGTGAGTTTATAGACTTAGCAGGGGCTAAGAGATCGTTGGGATGGTTGATCTAAGATGAGTTCATGTTGCAAAGCCAAACACTCCACATGAATGTTTAGCAAATTAGCCTTAAAAAAAAATTGCATAATCTATTTTAGATAACTTAATAATGCACATTCCCAATCTAAATATTCAGCTAAAAGGGAAATAAATCAGAATAAAGATGTTGAAAATAATTTAAATAAGGAAGCTCCTAATTTTAGAAAACTCCTAATATAGCTGCCTAATTTCCATCCTTCATGATTGACATTGCAATACTTTCTTTGATTGTTACTACTGCTCCAATAAGACAACACTAGCAGAAAATTTTGAATGTACCAATATGCTTTACATGTTATAGAACAGTTCATCTCTTACCTTAATGCTTTCATTGCTTGGGCCCTTGAGTGCCTGGGAATGAGCATAATAAGTAGGATCTTGGCCCTTTTGAGGATTTAGAATATAATTGTGTTGCAAAACTGATCACAGTTAGTTGTGATAAATCTCAAGTTTATTTCGTTGTTTTTAATATGCATGATTGTTAGCTATAACACTTTGAGGAGAACTCAATCTTTCATGCATTCTTCTTCTTGTAATAGCAAAAGATGCAAGTTATTCACTATAAAGATAGTGTCAAGATTCGATTTTAAGGTCCTGTCCCATTCAATTCATTTTTAATGTTGCATAGGTTAACAAAACTTCTCTCATTAGTATTGAGAGATGCCTTGTACCTTATTCAGTCATATTATAATTTAAATATAATTCAGATATGACATGGTGCGGCATAATTCTTATAGATGATGCTAATATATGCTAAGTCACAATTGATTTTATGATACAGATGTTATATATTATGGTGAGGATGATGCTATTCTTTTAAGTTTAAGGGCACTGATATGAGGCTGAAACCATCCGGCTTGCTAAAACACCTATTTTTTGTTTGTCCTTGCTAATAAAATTGTAAGCGAAATGAAAATCCAGTACTAACTAAATGTTCAAGCATTATCGCCTTAAATTTAATGGCATCCAATACTGCATCTGCGTCATTGTTACATTAATTTTTTGAGAGGTGCAATCTATCATCATGTTGATCACATTTTCAGTGAGTTTTAGTCTCCTACTCCCAGAATCTAGAATCTAGCCTTAGGAGTTTTTTATTGACCATCCCAGCAGACTAGTAATGGAGCCCACCTCCCATAGGACTTCGAGCCACATCTTGACTCATTTTTGTGCAGACCTCACATGAGTAGTCTCAAGCACTCAACTCTTAGTGCAAGGGCTAAGGACTAACATGTAGATGACCCGAAAATGAGTTCTTACAAGATCAGACGACCATATGTGAACCCTCCATGACTCGGCAATGCGAACACCAAAATTCACACATTGCACCGACATTTAAACTGAAGTCAATTTTCAAAATGAACTGTCACGACAAAAAATTCAAAGAAATCAAATTTGACACATTTTTGGCACAATCGTCTACGAATTTGTCCAGACGACCCCGGATGACGAAACAGACCACGCGGATGCGTCCAGTGCATCGGCTTTAGCTAGAAAGGACACCAATATTACTGTGGTTCCACGCGCGAGCAATTAGCACGAAAATCGATGCACATTTTTTTAATTAGCGGGGCGCGGGCCCGGATCAGATTCAACTCAGGTTCAATTTGGGCTAGATGCGGGCTAATTACCTCGGCTCACAAATTTCAAATATATCATTTAATCCCACAATAATTGAATATAATTAAGCGTTAAGTTTTTCCAATTAAGTCTCCTCTACGTATGGAAACAAATTAATTCCACATCAATGCTCATAACGACTCCCTCAAAATTTTGCATATACTAATTCGCTTCCTATCCTTTGCGACATAACTNCTTGTCCAGACGACCCCGGATGACGAAACAGACCACGCGGATGCGTCTAGTGCATCGACTTTAGCTAGAAAGGACACCAATATTACTGTGGTTCCACGCGCGAGCAATTAGCACGAAAATCGATGCACATTTTTTTAATTAGCGGGGCACGGGCTTGGATCAGATTCAACTCAGGTTCAATTTGGGCTAGATGCGGGCTAATTACCTTGGCTCACAAATTTCAAATATATCATTTAATCCCACAATAGTTGAATATAATTAAGCGTTAATTTTTTCCAATTAAGTCTCCTCTACGTATGGAAACAAATTAATTCCCCATCAATGCTCATAACGACTCCCTCAAAATTTTGCATATACTAATTCGCTTCCTATCCTTTGCGACATAACTCCTCATTCGGTCCCTCATACGCTCATGTCTGCTCTCCTCTCTGCGCTTATTCCCCATGCCGAACAAACCTCTCCCTTGCTCGACCTCGCCTCCCTCTGCATCGTTCGCCCTCATTCGACAATCGCAGCTCTTCCACATTCGATTCCTCTCGACTGCGCGACCTCTCGACCTCATCTCCCTCTGCACTGTTCTCCCTCATTCGACAACATCCCTCGCTTGCTCCCCCCTCTCTCTCTCTCGATTCGATCATTCTCCAGGCTCTCTCGACTGCTCGACCTCGCCTCCTTCTCCCAGACAAACTGAAGACCGCTCGCACTCACTCAACCTCGCCACCCTCTGCACCGCTCGCCCTCGCTCGACCTCGGCTCCCTTTGCACCGCGAACTCCTCTTCCCTGCTCTGGAGATGTTCGGCCCCTCACCCACTCTTTTCTCACGCTCGCCCANACTCCCTCTGCACCGCGAACTCCTCTTCCCTGCTCTGGAGATGTTCGGCCCCTCACCCACTCTTTTCTCACGCTCACCCAGAAACTCTCCCGCGGTCACCCGCATCGGCCTCCCCTATTCTCTCCTGCTTCCCTCTCCTCTCTGCAAAGTGAACTCTCGCTCGCCTCTCCCGCTCCCTCCTTCCAGAGACACACCTGTTTTCACTCTCTCAGCCGAAAGCTCTCCCTCGCCTGATTCGGCTTTCCCCCTTCTCTTGGCTCGCCGCTCTCTCGATTGAACACCTCCCACATTCGATCGAAGTCGTCGACTTCCTCCTTCCTCACCACTTTTGTTTGAGGTATCACTTGAGAATGAAAGAGACAAAAAATTCTTTGGTTTTATATTTTGTTGCCTATAGGAATTATGCAAAAAAAATCAGAATGCAGAATCCTTTGTTTGTTTATTTTCTTTCATCATCTTAGTGATTTTCATGTTACAAATCTTCCTGAATTGATTGCTTAATTTTTATTCTCTAACCAACTGCGCTTATGTAAATCTATCATTAAGAATGGGAAAGCATTTCTTTAAAATCAATATGTCCATTGAGATGAATGTTTGGCTGCAATTTTTATCTCTTTTTTTTTTCTATGAAAGAATCATATGCTCATGAAATAAAGATATGGTTGCTTGGGTTATTCGGTGGAGAAATACTTTATGGATTATCATAGGTTTATAAAAGATAATATCTATGGTCATTTGAGAGGGTCGAAGATGCTGTTTTTTTTTTCCCACACGTTCGTTGTTTTGAGGGGTTTGAAAATAGTGTTTTTGCCACATACTTTCGTTGTTTTGAGAGAGTTGAAAATGTTGTTTTTTACCCATTTAAGTATTGGTTTTGAGCCAATTAAATGCAATCATGGAGACGGTTTGAGTGCAGTTTTTGGTGCTGCATGGGGTCGTTTTGGGGCTGGTTTACCAGCTGATTTTGAGGGTTTTATGCACTACTTCGATGCTGATTTGCAAACTGTTTTGAAGCAGTTTATGTACCGTTTTGGAGCCTTGAATGCCGATTTTGCTTTGGAGCTTCTAAAAATATGTTTTGTGAGTTAATTAAGTGTTGTGCAGCGCTATGAATTAGCGTTTGAGGAGTTAAAAAATGCTGTTTTGAGCCGAGAAATTGTTGTTTAAGTGTTGTTTGAGGTTGTGGATCGCTGTAGAAGGCTGTAGTAAATGTCCAAATTGCTGTTTGGAGTTGTGAATCGCTGTAGGAGGTTGTAGGAAGTGTCTAGGTTGCTGTTTGGAGTCGCCGATCGCTGTAGGAGGTTGTAGGAAGTGTATAAGTTGCTGTTTGGAGTCGCCGATCGCTGTAAGAAAGTTGTTATTTGGAGTTGCCGATCGCTGTAGGGTGTGTTAGGAAGTGTCCAGGTTGCTGTTTGGAGTTGTCGATTGCTGTAGGAGGCTGTAAAAAGTGTCCAGGTTGTTGTTTGGAGTTGTCGATTGTTGTGGGATGCTGTAAGAAGCGTCAAAGCTGCTGTTTGGGGCGGTTCAAGCTCGTATAAGCGCTGTCGGGTCCTGGAATATGTTTTAAGTGCCGTTTGGCGGCCTACTGGCTGCACTTCTTGGGCTCGTCTAGTGGCTTATGGGCTGCACTTCTTGGGTCCGTCTAGCGGCTTAGGGGTTGCGCTTCTTGATTCCATCTCATGGCTTTTGGTCCACACTTTTCTGAGTCTATTTTGTGACTTTTGGACCTCTCTTTTTCCTACTGAATTTAAAGACTTTTGGGCCGATCAAAACACTGTTTTAGAACAAATTTAAGCACTCTTCTCGAGAGTCGATTTAATTACAGTTGTTGAAAGAATTGAAGCGCTTTTACAACCGATTCACTTTCTACTTCCCCGCTTTTGGTTTGCTAGTTTTGGGGGTGGATCGATCTTCTTTCTTTATTTTGTTTTGCTTCTTTTGTTCGAATGATTAAGTCAAAATGAGAAAATCTGATTTAATTATTTGGAACACTTAAAGATATTTGAGGATTAGTTAGAAAACACTTAATTGTGGGCAAAACACCTTAAATCACTTCAAGCACATGTTAAAGTGTAGACTTCTTAGATTTTATGAGCACACCCTAAGTGGTAGTTCATCTACCTAATTTTCAAATGAATGATGAAACTAAACACTTGATCTTAATTCACCAATTGCTTAAACCATTAAACATGTGGATACGTCAAGATGTGACACATGTCTTCCGTAATTAAATCAATTAGTGAAATTCACGCCATGACTTAACCCACAATGAAACTCGATGCACCAGGATTTGAGCTTGAACATTACACTCCAATCCTCCTTGCAATTGGGAACATTTTTTAATGCCACATATGGATCACCGGACTAGAATAAATTTAGGGTCTAGGTGGCGAGGGCGATGACGACATTGCTTATGTGTGCTTAAACGAGGGATACGGAGTGAGATTATTAGAATAGTATCACCCACCTCATGGACCTTCAATGAGAGGAGAGGATTAGGACCGATGATACTATTCGCCGACTCTTTGTGGGATTGTTGCCACCGGAACTCTTAGGTTGCTAGTAGTTCTAGCACGATTAGAGTGATTAGTCTGTGGACTATACGACCTTATAAAATATTTACAAAAATAAAACAAAATCTCTTCTGCATGCTAAAAAGAACTCTGCATAACAAAGGCTTGAACAACATCTTTTGCATGAAAATCAAAGAAATTTTCTATGAAAACTTATAAAAGTCAATGATTAATTATTTGGATTGAGGTTAAGGACTGCCCTTCCTAGATTATCGGGTTGGTAGCTCTTATTCAAGGTCGGGAAGAACATAATCCAGCTCTGAGCCCCCATTTCTATCAATGTCTTACACCTAGTCCTGATCTTCCATATGTGACAACGAATTTCTTTTGCTTGTGATTTCTACGACTTTTTTTTTTTTCTGACTTTCGTGTTGGGTTTCCTTGTTTTGTTTATTTTCCCCACAAGTTTATTTAAATTTCTTGCAAATATATTATGTTTTATGAGCTAACCACGCAGCAGGAACAGCAACAGCAGATACGCCAGGTACGTGTATACAGTTTATTTATTGTCATTTTTTATTACTGTAATTTACTATTGCTTTAATATATATCATTCATGTCTGGTTGTAAATTTGTTTTCAAAGCAAAATCATTTTTCAAAATTAAACAACATTTTCCAAAAAAAAAAAAAAACGTGTTATGTTTAATAACTCTTCAAAATTAAACAACATTTTCAAAACAAGAAAAAAACATGTTGTTCAATGTGTAATAAATTTTCTATCAGGTGCTCGATTACCAACTCTTCCTTATTATTATATGAATCTTAAAGCACATGGAACTAATATTGTGTATGCACTACTATAGAAATGCTTCATTAGGAAATGCCTTTTGTCTGTATAAAGTTCCAGCCCTTGTTGCTCCTAAGAAGGATGACACTTGGTATCATACTCACTATTCATAGCAGATTTTTCATTTTTACGCAGATGATATATTTGATTTAGTTTCGGCATCTGAATATTTTTTTTTTATGATAGATCATTGGATTGGTTCTTCCTAGATTAGACTTGGATATGGGGATGAGTGACAAGTTCTTTTTAAGATTCTTGTTGAACCTTTAGAATTGCTTTTCATAACACTTAGTTTTTTAAATGCACCTAGCACTTTTATGATGTTTTTAAACCTGATTCTTTGTCCACATATTGGCAACTTCTGTGTAGTATTTGTTGATTTTACCCTCATCTTTAACAATATTGAGTCATATCACTTGAGTAATTTGTGCATATTTTTTATTAATACGTTGTGATAAAAGTCCTATCATTTTAAAGAAGTGTTCATTTATTCAACCTAAGGTCATTTCTTAGGTTTCGTGGTCTCTACTCTTGTTTTTTTAGATTTTAATAATGTAGAGGTTATCAAAATTAGGCTTGACCTAAGTCCATAATTTATATTTAAGGNCTAAAAGTCCTATCATTTTAAAGAAGTGTTCATTTATTCAACCTAAGGTCATTTTCTTAGGTTTCGTGGTCTCTACTCTTGTTTTTTTTAGATTTTAATAATGTAGAGGTTATCAAAATTAGGCTTGACCTAAGTCCATAATTTATATTTAAGGTTTAATGGTTTAGTGATTTTCTATCATAAAGTCTGAAGAGGTTTAGCAACATTATTTTCCACTAATTAATGTACTTAATCATACGAACTNCGGTTTAGTGATTTTCTATCATAAAGTCTGAAAAGGTTTAGCAACATTATATTCCACTAATTAATGTACTTAATCATACGAACTTTTATGGGACACATTCATAAAAGGCCATTATACTATTAAAGAACTAATGATTTTCACTATAATCCTTAGGTTACCGAACTTGTCAAAAGTTTTTAAGGCATATTGTAATTTTTCAAGTGTTGTCGTTGGCTGCCTGCCAAGCTAAGAAAATTATCCAATTGCATACTTCAACAAAAATTTGACTTTTACAATATGAAAATACACAACTCACGACTTCAAATTTATTCTTTGGTTCAAAGACTTGGGCACTAGGAGAATTCGTGGGATATTTTGATAATGATTTTTTGAAGTATCTATCATCTCAAAGAAAATTTAGCTTTAGGCTTGTTAAGGCGGTTGTATATCTTCGAGGTTTCATTTTTAGTTAGAGACTAGGTTGTTGTTGANATTGACTTTTACAATATGAAAATACACAACTCAGGACTTCGAATTTATTCTTTGGTTCAAAGACTTGGGCACTAGGAGAATTCGTGGGATATTTTGATAATGATTTTTTGAAGTATCTATCATCTCAAAGAAAATTTAGCTTTAGGCTTGTTAAGGCGGTTGTATATCTTCGAGGTTTCATTTTTAGTTAGAGACTAGGTTGTTGTTGACAACAAAGCAGCTGATGCCTTGTTGACTGTTGTTAATGTTAAGGTCTTGGAATAGATGGATTATATAATGCTTATCTTTTATGTCTTGACTTTTATTTTGTATTTCATTGTAGTAAAGGCAACATATAGTAGCACTTCACTTGCTTAAGTTTTCTGTATCATGCATCCCCAGCACCTCACTTCATGATTTTTTTTATGAGAATTACATGATGGTCTACTAACAGCTTGGTGAGACAGGATGNAATGCTTTTCATATAAGTAGTTTCAATATAAGTTTAATTAATGATTACAATAGTGTTTGATTGATGATTTCAACAACACCACCAACAGCGACGAGCCTTTATTCCATTATGTGGGGCCGGCTTCAAGAATTCTTCTTCTCCATTGTGTCCTATTGAGTATCATATTTTCATTTAATTCTAATAGATTAAGATTATTTTTTTTATACAACATGCCCACGCCTTTATAGTTCTAACTCTACCTTTATTAACATAAAATATTGTGTGGGATGTCCTGAGATATAATTTTGTATAAAATTTTACAACATGCCCACGCCTTTTGTATCAGGATATGCATGAAAACCATTTAATTTACTTTGAAATTAGTGCTATGTATGTG
>JXCR01121167.1:39473-53157 GCA_002079205.1 Phalaenopsis hybrid cultivar
AAGTACTCCATTTTACAGGACGCAGCGCAGGAACACCAGCCGCAAGAAGCAGAGAGCTTTTCTACAACAAGAACGCAGATGTCAAAGAGAGACAAACAACTTGCTAACCCCTATTCCTATGGGGCACATTTATGATCCAGACCTGAAAGAAACTTTCACTAGCTTACCCATCATGAAAGAAGAACCAGGGTTTGTGATAGATTCAAACACACTTCCACTTTCAGATGTTTTGTGCCAGGGTTTCCTGACATGCGACGTTGAAATACCGGCCGGGACATCATCCACGAGCGCGTTTGTAGAATGCCTGGGTTGTAAATTTACAGCGTTTCAGCACATTAGAAGAATACACTTCAAGCACTAGTGAATCTCAGACTTTGGATTTCATGATGGATGAACCATATGTCCCACTCGGGACGGATCAGCATGCACCATGGAGCCCAGGGTCGTACATCCCATTAGAGGTCGAGTCTCATATTCCAGATCAACCAGCAGCAGTTTGGGTTCCCGCCGATNGCATCCACGAGCGCGTTTGTAGAATGCCCGGGTTGTAAATCTACAGCGTTTCAGCACATTAGAAGAATACACTTCAAGCACCAGTGAATCTCAGACTTTGGATTTCATGATGGATGAACCATATGTCACACTCGGGACGGATCAGCATGCACCATGGAGCCCGGGGTCGTACATCCCATTAGAGGTCGAGTCTCATATTCCAGATCAACCAGCAGCAGTTTGGGTTCCCGCCGATGCTCGAAGGAAGGAACGCCCACGACAGCTGCCACCCCCTGGTATGGTAGAATACTACAAGATAAGCAGAGTAAATAAAAGATAATTTGAGTTCTATGAAGAGGTTTAGGGGAAGTTCGTCAACATATTGGAAGGCTTGGAGCTGTACACCAGGGTTCTCTCTGATACTGATGAAAAAACCATTCTATACTGCATCTTTGATTTAAGAGACAGAGGCCGAGCGGGCCTTCTCATGGAAAGGACATATTTCAAACCAAAGAAGTGGATGAGAGGGAAGAGAAGAATCACCATCCAATGTGGCTGTTGTTATAACTTCACGAATGACAGACATGGGAATCCACATGGGATCCTTAGACATGATCAAGTAGATCCGCTACCACCGATGATAAAATGGGTGATCAAAAGGATGGTCAAATGGAATATTCTACCTGCTACCTGCATTCCCAAAAGATGCATTATCAATATTTATGAAGAGGGTGATTGCATTCCCCCGCAGATTGACCATCATGATTTTGTGAGGCCTTTTTGCACAGTCTCATTAATGAATAAAAGCAAAATTCTATTAGGAAAAGAATTCGATATCGTCGGCCCGGGTGGATTCATAGGTTTTGTGGAGATTCCTCTTCCAGTCGGTTCAATACTTGTTCTCAAGGGCAACAGTGTCATCGTTGACAAACATTGCATTCCAGAAGTACGACATCGTAGGGTGTCTGTCACTTTCCGTAAGATCGATGATAGTAAAATACCATATGGATTCCAGCAGGACCCATAATTGGAGGAGTTACTTCCATAGGAGCTGTGAAAAGTTNAAATTCTGAGGCGCACCACATCACAAGAAGGGCTATGTCTTACTCTCTGATTAGAAATGTTCTGTACAGAAGATTGTTTGATCAGATGTGGCTACGTTGTTTGAGCAGAACGAAGCACAGAATATTGTCAAAGAGGTACAAGCCGGATTGTGTGGCACTCACCAGTCAGGGCCGAAAATGAAGGTGAAGATCAAAAGAATCGGGTATTATTGGCTAGCAATGATGTCTGATTGCATGGATACAACCAGAAAATGTCACCAATGCTAAGTGCATGGGGTCGTCTTACACTAGCCTCTGAATGTGCTACACCCAACTGTTGTCTTGTGGTCATTCAAGTGTTGGGGCACGGGCATAATAGATCCAATAGACCCTCCATCTTCTAGGGGACACAGGTTTATACTTTCTGCTACAAACTACTTCTCCAAATGGGCAGAGGCAGTACCTTTACGTGAGCTTACGGCATAGTACGTCCTTCAATTTTTCAAAATTCAAATCGTCTACCGTTTCAGAGTACCGTGAAGAATTATTTCCGACAATGGGATAGCTTTCAGAAGTACAAAGATCAATAATTTTGTCAGAATACATGGGATAGATTGGAGATACTCTGCAATTTACTATCCCAGAGCAAATAGTCTGGCCGATGCTTTCAACAAAACAGTGATACAAACTTTAAAGAAAACACTAGATGAAAAAAAAAAAAAGAGATTGGCACAACAAACTATTAGAAGCCTTGTGGGCCTACCGGATGACTTTCAGGACTCCCACTCAGTGTACACCCTATATGCTCATGTATGGAGCCAAGGCCGTGCTATCGCGAGAAGTCCAGACACCATCTCTCAGAGTCGCCGCTGCCAACCAACTCAAAACGGAATAAAACACAAAACTCAGACTTGAAGAACTGGAGAGTCTCGAGCGAAAACGGCTAGAAGCACAACAACATTTAAAGCTTTACCAGGTAAAGATGGTACAAGCCCATGACAAATTGGTCCACCCAAGGACATTCAAAGTTGGTGACCTCGTACTTGTGCTCAAAAGGCCTGTTCTTACATGCCACAAAATAGGTGGAAAATTTGAGCCAACTTGGGAGGGACCATTTGTCATTGAAAAGGTCTACACAAAAGGAACCTACTAGTTAGTGGACTTCCGGGGCGAGAGACCCATGTTATCAATAAACGGATGATATTTGAAAATCTATTACACAACCTGACGCCGCTTGCCTCTGCTTGCTTTGAAACTTTGAAACTTTGATTGTTTTAGGGTTATCTATACGGNATTTCGGAGAGACCCATGTTATCAATAAACGGATGATATTTGAAAATCTATTACACAACCTGACACCGCTTGCCTCTGCTTGCTTTGAAACTTTGAAACTTTGATTGTTTTAGGGTTATCTATACGGCCAAATGTCTATGATCAGGTCCAAATTTTGTAATTAACTTCAATATAATGGAAATTTTGAAAAGAAATATTTTAAACTTTAAATTTTCATCTTTTAATTAAATAAAACTCTTCAAACCCAAAACAAAATAAAATTTACTTTAATAAATACTTTGTTTTGTTATTATTCATGACAAATTTCGGCCCACTGATGTTTTTTTTGTCGTCTGCAGGAAAATGTCGGCACAGCGGCTGATCTTTTCTTTCCAGGTTGGTTGGAACCTCGCCTTAAATGAGGAGATGGCACCGCAAGGCGGTACCAGAGATTTCAACGTGAATTTCAACCAGGTTGATGTAGAGTACGAAGGTCCTCTANCTATTCATGACAAATTTCGGCCCACTGATGTTTTTTTTGTCGTGTGCAGGAAAATGTCGGGACAGTGGCTAATCTTTTCTTTCCAGGTTGGTTGGAACCTCGCCTTAAATGAGGAGATAGCACCGCAAGGCGGTACCAGAGATTTCAACGTGAATTTCAACCAGGTTGATGTAGAGTACGAAGGTCCTCTAATGGACGTAGTCAGCTGCAAAGAGAAAGAAGGACTTCTGTCACTAGTGAGAGTGACCACTAAAGACGGTGTATCACACAAGGGCAAGAATGTGATAACTGAGCGAGAGCCAATGGATGGGCCCATCCTTCTGCCCTCCATGGTAGCTACACCTGCTAGAGGCTTAATAGCTGCCAATAAAGAAAGACTACCAAGTACTCCATTTTACAGGACGCAGCGCAGGAACACCAGCCGCAAGAAGCAGAGAGCTTTTCTACAACAAGAACGCAGATGTCAAAGAGAGACAAACAACTTGCTAACCCCTATTCCTATGGGGCACATTTATGATCCAGACCTGAAAGAAACTTTCACTAGCTTACCCATCATGAAAGAAGAACCAGGGTTTGTGATAGATTCAAACACACTTCCACTTTCAGATGTTTTGTGCCAGGGTTTCCTGACATGCGACGTTGAAATACCGGCCGGGACATCATCCACGAGCGCGTTTGTAGAATGCCTGGGTTGTAAATTTACAGCGTTTCAGCACATTAGAAGAATACACTTCAAGCACTAGTGAATCTCAGACTTTGGATTTCATGATGGATGAACCATATGTCCCACTCGGGACGGATCAGCATGCACCATGGAGCCCAGGGTCGTACATCCCATTAGAGGTCGAGTCTCATATTCCAGATCAACCAGCAGCAGTTTGGGTTCCCGCCGATGCTCGAAGGAAGGAACGCCCACGACAGCTGCCACCCCCTGGTATGGTAGAATACTACAAGATAAGCAGAGTAAATAAAAGATAATTTGAGTTCTATGAAGAGGTTTAGGGGAAGTTCGTCAACATATTGGAAGGCTTGGAGCTGTACACCAGGGTTCTCTCTGATACTGATGAAAAAACCATTCTATACTGCATCTTTGATTTAAGAGACAGAGGCCGAGCGGGCCTTCTCATGGAAAGGACATATATCAAACCAAAGAAGTGGATGAGAGGGAAGAGAAGAATCACCATCCAATGTGGCTGTTGTTATAACTTCATGAATGACAGACAGGGGAATCCACATGGGATCCTTAGACATGATCAAGTAGATCCGCTACCACCGATGATAAAATGGGTGATCAAAAGGATGGTCAAATGGAATATTCTACCTGCTACCTGCATTCACAAAAGATGCATTATCAATATTTATGAAGAGGGTGATTGCATTCCCCTGCAGATTGACCATCATGATTTTGTGAGGCCTTTTTGCACGGTCTCATTAATGAATAAAAGCAATATTCTATTAGGAAAAGAATTCGATATCATCGGCCCAGGTGAATTCAGAGGTTTTGTGGAGATTCCTCTTCCAGTCGGTTCAATACTTGTTCTCAAGGGCAACAGTGCCAACGTTGACAAACATTGCATTCCAGAAGTACGACACCGTAGGGTGTCTGTGACTTTCCGTAGGATGGATGACAGTAAAATACCATATGGATTCCAGCAGGACCCATAATTGGAGGAGTTACTTCCATAGGAGCTGTGAAAAGTTTGTACCTCTAAGTACATGTGAAGGGAACATCTATCCTAGAGCATGACTTAGAAGGTCTGCTTCATCAGGAGCTCAACATACCTAACACAGAGGGTTCACTTTCTTTCTTCTAGCAGCATGACATTTATCTGATGTATCCAGTCTAAAATGTATTTATAGCACGAGATGTTCTCGATGTATTTCAACATGGACTATATAATGTACCTTTTGAGGCATTAGCCTGTGTTTGATTTATGACATCTTTGTTGGAGCAAATTAATGGAAATTTCTCTTAAATTGTGTCTTTCTGTCAGTTGCTTTTTTGTGCGAGGGATGAAAACCATGAACCATGCGTTGGTTCAGAATTTCAATGAACAAAGAACGAAAAAATAATTTTTTTTAACAATAAATAAAATATAAATGAAAAAAAAAATATAATAATCATCAATAAAAAAATAACAAAAAAATTTATTTTGAAAATCAATCAATTAAAATTAAAACTTTAAAGAAATATTTTGGAAAAGTNTATATAATAATCATCAATAAATAAATAACAAAAAAATTTATTTTGAAAATCAATCAATTAAAATTAAAACTTTAAAGAAATATTTTGGAAAAATTAAATGTGATAAAAACAACAAGAAAATGAAACAAATCTGTTGAGTGGATCCTCTCCTTTTTGGAGTTTCCTACTCTTCTGCGCGCAGTACAACCATCTTTATCTGCATTAACTCTCTTCAATCCCCATGGAATTTTGTATTCTGCACAAAACCCCACAAAGTTCTACAAATCTTCTTCAACAAAATCAACATTTCCACATGATACACTTCTGCAAATTCAACACCACATACTCTATATACATTTCAATTCTCACATCTTCGAATTGATACCTACATTTCAATTCTCACATCTTTGAATTGATACCTACATTTTGATTCTCACTTCTTTGAATGGATACCTACATTTTGATTCTCACATCTTCGAATTGATACCTACATTTCAATTCTCACATCTCTGAATTGATACTTACATTTCAGTTCTCACATTTTTGAATCAGTACCTAAATTATGATTCTCACCTTTTGAGGTCGGTACCTAAATTCTGACCGTTCTTGTCTATTCAGAATTGATGCTTAAATTTCAATTTCCTACTCAGGTCAGCACTTACATACTGACTCTCATCCTTTGGAAATCTTTGAAGTATCATAACTCAAAATTCACTCTCTCATCCCCAGCGAGAGTCCCTACTTTTTGGTTTCAACCAGACGATCATCTGCTAATTCACCAGCAGAAACAAATCACACACACAACTCTACACATACTTCCGGGTCTGTTGATTTAGGAGTTTGTATTGGTTTTTGTTGATCTCGTTGGTCAATGCCAATATGCGCGGTGTGCTTGCCCAGCACACCACACCTATTGGGGGTCCATTTGCTGACCTCACTTTTGGTTGAGGTTTAGTTTTTCCTCTTTAGTAGCCTAAGGTCTATCCATAGTACTTTCCTATTGACTATTCTTAGAACCCTCACCATTAGAAATTTTACCCTCTTCTCTACTCAACTTGAAGCTCCACATATTTATCCTAACCTCTAGCACTTAGTAGGTGGGGTCACTATAAGGGAAACTCAAGAAGAGTCACCCTTAGGACTGCTGGACCTTAGGGTTGACCCTAGGTGTTGGTCTGAAGCTAGGGCACTCACTACACTCATCTACACTCACATTCACTCACAACCCTAAGCTCAAATTTCTAGCCTAGGTCCCTTGATCTTTTTGGCATACTCATGTAGATGGTCCCCTAAACCTACCAGCCCTAGGGCTATAGTTTGGCTAAGACCACTTTATAGAGGACCCAAAATGTCCATTGGTCCATGGCTTGTTGGTGGTGGTTGGTACTCCAACTCTACCAAAATACCGATCTTGACCCATTACCCCTAAAACACCCCAAATTACCAATATACCTCCCCATAGCCCAAAATTCCCAAAATTATAAAAATTCTCATAAAATCTCAATAAACCCCAAATATTCCTAATTTCATTTTTTTCAACTACCACATGACCCAATTTGGCCAATTTGACCATCTTTAACTAGAACCCCCAAATTTGCCTTTAAGAGCCCAAATATCCCCAAATTCAACCCAAATGTCAGTCAATTTGACCTCAATTGACCCCAATTCCAATCCTAAACTCAAATTCACTCTTGATATAACAAATCTAGACTAAATCCAAGCTTAATTGGCCCACAATTTGAGCCCAATTTTGATTTAGGTCAAAACCCAAATTTTGACCATATGCCCTAATCTTATCAAATTGAACCTATAGCCTAGTCAATTGACCCAAATTAATGTTGAAAAAACATTATAAAATTCTTACACATCAAAATCAACCATCAATTGGCCTTGCGGAAGCCTCAAATCCAATTGATTTTGGCCTAAACCCAAAATTCCCAAATTTAGGCCCAAATTGGCTAAGTCCCCAAATTCTACCCAATTGGTTGCCTTAACCTCCAAATTGGCATTATGATCCTACTATTGATCCAAATGTTGAAACATGTTTTGATAATGCCCCACTTCAATTAGCTACTAATAGTAATGTTCTTTCTACATCTTCTAATGTCAATGTTTCCAGTAATAATATGATTAAGAATCAAAGACAACTTCATGACAAAGGTACTCCTCCTCCGTTACCAAATGAAACATCAAAAGAACCTCTTCAACTTGGTCAAACTTCCTTAGTGGTGGAATGGAAGATACAAAAACATGCAAAAAAAGGGCCAAAAGGAAGAATGAACTCTCAAGTCTGATTGTTGACAATATTATTTAGGAACATACCTACTTCTCGGATGGGGAAATATTAGGAAACCCTTCTAGATCTTCTAAAAAGGCAAGCTTAAGACATAATGTTTAAAATTATGGTATAGAATATTTGGGGAGTGGCAGCCCTTTCTTCCCTTAATAGGCTCAAATATCTTTGTAGGGTCCACAATATTTCTATTTTTCCATTTTGGAGACTCTGGTGCATGTTAACAAGGGTAGAATTTTACAGTGCTTCAAAAGCTTTCAATCTTATCGCAACAAGAACAACAAGATTTGGGTTTTTTAGAAACGGAAGGTTATGTTATCTATTATGGATGATGATGAGCAGTTTGTTCTCACTCAATTCCGGATGGATCAGTTTCATGGTTAGGGCACATTTATTTATGCTATCTCTCTTCTACCTGGCAATTTTTTACTTTGGCAAAAACTCGAGATTCTGGGTGCTTCCATCTCTTAAAATTTTTTTATTGGAGGGGACTTCAAAATGATCATGAAGCCTTCTAAGAAAAAAAGAAGGGGGAGATGTGACCTAACTCTTCCTAATAGGTTCTCTAATTTTATAACTGAAGCTGGGTTATTTGATTTGGGCTACTCTAGATTGGAGGAAAGGCTTTCTCCAACAACATCTTGATCATTTCCTTACAAACATAGCTTTTCTTAATTATTCCACCATCTCCAAAGTCCAACACCTAAGCTATTCCTGTTCTGATCATAATCCTATTCTCCTTACTTTTGCTTTTATTGATAAACCTAGCTTCTCCAAATTTAAATTTCTTAACATTTGGACATCTCATGATACTTTTCTTTGCACTATGAGACAAGTTTGGAATTATGACGGAGCTGGCTCATCCTGGTATATCCTTTGGTAACTACATAAAAAATTAGCTACTCATCTTCGGAAATGGAACCACCAAATTTTTGGTAATGTTCATACTAAAGTTCTGGAAGCTCAAAAAGCTATTGATCTTTTGGAATCTCAGGTAATTTGTTCCCCTGATATGGTGAATATTACTGCTCAAGCACACTTGACCTTACTTGAAGCCATTAACTTGGAGGAAGGTCTTCAGCAACAAAAATCAAATGATCTTCATTCCATAGTAGGGGATAGAAATATAGATTATTTCCATGCCTCCTTAAAACATAGGCGAAATATAAACTACATCCTGAAAATAAAAATGCTGAAGGTCAAATTTTAACAAACTTGAATGAGATTCGTGAGAGTGTTGTGCATTATTTTATAGAGATGCTTCAGTAGAATCTTATTACCACTACTTTTGACACTCAAGCCTTTGTAGATGATTTTGATTATGTTAATAGCCTATCTCTTGCCATGTTCTTGATGAAGAAGAAATTCTTTCCGCTTTCAAGTCCATAAGCTCCAACAATTCTCTTGGTTATGATGGATACTCTTTTGCCCTTTATGTTAAATGTTAGGATATCATTAAAAAGGAGGTGGTTAAAGTTATTCAAAGTTTCTTTCTAGGAGAAGATCCTAGTAATTACTTCAGCTCCACTTCTATTGCTCTCATTCCTAAAGGTCAATACAAAATTACTTGGGATAACTTCTGTCCTATTTCTCTCACTACTGTTATCTCTAAGGTTTTGAGTAAAATCATTGTTAAATAGCTACAACCTCATCTTTTGAAATTTATAGCTCCTCAACAATCAGCTTTTGTCAAAGGTAGGGATATTACTGATAATATTTTGTTGGCTCAGGAATTGATTGAAGATCTTGATATGAAATGTAGAGGAGGAAATCTGGTTTTTAAAATTAATATACGAAAAGCTTTTGACACTATAAGTTGGGATTTTATTGCTAATATCCTTAAAGCTAAGGGATTTAAAGGGTAATTTTTTTTATTAATAAAAAGATGGTTAGCCAATAACCCCTACAGTTTTCTTATCAATGATAAATCTTTTGGCTTCTTCTAAGCTTAGCGGTTTTCAAGGCTGGAAAATATTTAGCCAAGAATTTTTGTGATAGTTCTCTCCAAGTTCTAATAGATCATGGTGCTAATGAATTTAACCAAGCTTTAGCTTTATCCCTTAATGAAAAAGGAAAAGGTCTAAGCTTAATAGCATCATTAGACAATCTGTCATATTTAAAGGTAGCACATATTTTAAGAAACCTACCAATATGTAAGTTAGGATCTTTAGTAGGTGTTCCTCCAAGCTAATTATTTTGTACCATTTTAATATGAGCAAGTTTAAGCTCAAATGAATTAGCATCAATATTAGGATTTTGAATAGTTAAATGAAGTTCATCTGCAATTAGATTAGCATAATCTTTTAAAGTTCATTTTCAATTTTTCATTTATTTGATTATCTAAGTTATTCGACATTTTGTTTAAATTTTTAATTTCTTTTTTTTTCAAATTTTTCTAATAGTACATTCTAATTCCGAATTGTAAGGTACTAAACCTTCAGATCCATTATTACACATAAACAAAAAAAACAAGCAAAGAAAATTTTCTTAAAAATACTCTTAAATATATAGTTCTATATTTATTATAATTTTTTTTTTATTTTTGATTTTTAATTTTTCCTTTATATTTTGTATATTTTTATCTCCAAATTTCCTAATTTACTAAATCTATTTAGTTTAACATTACCTTCCCCGGCAGTGGCGCCAAAAACTTGATCTCGGTGAAATATAGTTGTGTAAAACTTATAAAGTTAACTCCGCATTATAACGGTGCTAAAAAATTGATGTGGTATTTTATTAATAATAACGTTAAGCACTTAAGATTGGTATTCCATGTAAGTATAAGTATTTTTATCAAGTAATATAAGACTTTCTGTTTAAGTTTCAAATATTAATCCCACAAGGAAGGTTTAAATTTGAACTGATAAATTAATAAGGAAATTCACAGAAATCAAATGAAAATACTCTCACTAAATTTGAATGTGTAAGACACAAAAAAAACTAATTATTAACTACTAGCTAAACTTAAATGCAAAGTTTAAAACAATAACTACAAAACTATGTTTATGTGGTGAAGTTTTCTTATATGAAAAAGCATCTTTCATACAACAATGAGTTTTTTGGTGAAATGAGATGAGATAAATGGTTTAAATTTGTATTGCTCCAAATAGGAGCAATTTTAGTTCTCTACCCTGATTCAGTGTTATAAAAAATCAATGACTAATCATAGGTTTAGTTCCTAAATTCATGGCTAGGCTAGGAGGATACTGGCTCTCACTCTAGAGCTCTCACTTCCCTTCATATGAAGGCTAACTCTTGCTTGACTTTTTAAATACTAAGATCTAATTGAGGATTTTTAGTATGTCACCCTAAAAAATCTCCAATTCTACAGCCAACAAAGTATATTTCCCTATTTATTTGCACTTAATTCCATGAACGAAATACTCATGGACTTAAATGTGATTCTCACTCTATTGTAGAACTCATACTCCATTTCTTAGATCTTATTGTTCACAACATATTTTAACAATTCAATTTGCTAGATCAAAAAGTAAATTAAGAGCAGAGTTGAAAAACCATCACTTATTTTAAATTTTAACATTGGCACATCAAAATCATCTCTTCATTTCATCATATCTCAGAGTAGGGAGAAAGATAAAGGAAACTACTCAGACTTCATGAGAAAGATNTTTTCATTTGATTTCTGTGAATTTCCTTATTAATTTATCAGTTCAAATTTAAACCTTCCTTGTGGGATTAATATTTGAAACTTAAACAGAAAGTCTTATATTACTTGATAAAAATACTTATACTTACATGGAATACCAATCTTAAGTGCTTAACGTTATTATTAATAAAATACCACATCAATTTTTTAGCACCGTTATAATGCGGAGTTAACTTTATAAGTTTTACACAACTATATTTCACCGAGATCAAGTTNATTTCATTTGATTTCTGTGAATTTCCTTATTAATTTATCAGTTCAAATTTAAATCTTCCTTGTGGGATTAATATTTGAAAATTAAACAGAAAGTCTTATATTACTTGATAAAAATACTTATACTTACATGGAATACCAATCTTAAGTGCTTAACGTTATTATTAATAAAATACCACATCAATTTTTTTAGCACCGTTATAATGCGGAGTTAACTTTATAAGTTTTACACAACTATATTTCACCGAGATCAAGTTTTTGGCGCCACTGCCGGGGAAGGTAATGTTAAACTAAATAGATTTAGTAAATTAGGAAATTTGGAGATAAAAATATACAAAATATAAAGGAAAAATTAAAAATCAAAAATAAAAAAAAAATTATAATAAATATAGAACTATATATTTAAGAGTATTTTTAAGAAAATTTTCTTTGCTTGTTTTTNTTATAATAAATATAGAACTATATATTTAAGAGTATTTTTAAGAAAATTTTCTTTGCTTGTTTTTTTTGTTTATGTGTAATAATGGATCTGAAGGTTTAGTACCTTACAATTCGGAATTAGAATGTACTATTAGAAAAATTTGAAAAAAAAAGAAATTAAAAATTTAAACAAAATGTCGAATAACTTAGATAATCAAATAAATGAAAAATTGAAAATGAACTTTAAAAGATTATGCTAATCTAATTGCAGATGAACTTCACTTAACTATTCAAAATCCTAATATTGATGCTAATTCATTTGAGCTTAAACTTGCTCATATTAAAATGGTACAANCGAAAATGAACTTTAAAAGATTATGCTAATCTAATTGCAGATGAACTTCATTTAACTATTCAAAATCCTAATATTGATGCTAATTCATTTGAGCTTAAACTTGCTCATATTAAAATGGTACAAAATAATTAGCTTGGAGGAACACCTACTAAAGATCCTAACTTACATATTGGTAGGTTTCTTAAAATATGTGCTACCTTTAAATATGACAGATTGTCTAATGATGCTATTAAGCTTAGACCTTTTCCTTTTTCATTAAGGGATAAAGCTAAAGCTTGGTTAAATTCATTAGCACCATGATCTATTAGAACTTGGAGAGAACTATCACAAAAATTCTTGGCTAAATATTTTCCAGCCTTGAAAACCGCTAAGCTTAGAAGAAGCCAAAAGATTTATCATTGATAAGAAAACTGTAGGGGTTATTGGCTAACCATCTTTTTATTAATAAAAAAAATTACCCTTTAAATCCCTTAGCTTTAAGGATATTAGCAATAAAATCCCAACTTATAGTGTCAAAAGCTTTTCGTATATTAATTTTAAAAACCNGTCATCCATCCTACGGAAAGTCACAGACACCCTACGGTGTCGTACTTCTGGAATGCAATGTTTGTCAACGTTGGCACTGTTGCCCTTGAGAACAAGTATTGAACCGACTGGAAGAGGAATCTCCACAAAACCTCTGAATTCACCTGGGCCGATGATATCGAATTCTTTTCCTAATAGAATATTGCTTTTATTCATTAATGAGACCGTGCAAAAAGGCCTCACAAAATCATGATGGTCAATCTGCAGGGGAATGCAATCACCCTCTTCATAAATATTGATAATGCATCTTTTGTGAATGCAGGTAGCAGGTAGAATATTCCATTTGACCATCCTTTTGATCACCCATTTTATCATCGGTGGCAGCGGATCTACTTGATCATGTCTAAGGATCCCATGTGGATTCCCCTGTCTGTCATTCATGAAGTTATAACAACAGCCACATTGGATGGTGATTCTTCTCTTCCCTCTCATCCACTTCTTTGGTTTGATATATGTCCTTTCCATGAGAAGGCCCGCTCGGCCTCTGTCTCTTAAATCAAAGATGCAGTATAGAATGGTTTTTTCATCAGTATCAGAGAGAACCCTGGTGTACAGCTCCAAGCCTTCCAATATGTTGACGAACTTCCCCTAAACCTCTTCATAGAACTCAAATTATCTTTTATTTACTCTGCTTATCTTGTAGTATTCTACCATACC
>JXCR01121168.1:12466-52386 GCA_002079205.1 Phalaenopsis hybrid cultivar
TAAAATTTAGGTTTTATGTACATTAAAAAAAATAGAGCTTATTCAAGTAAAAAAAATTTAATTTTTTTGTATGTAAAAATAAATATTTAAGTTTTATGTATGTAAAAATAAAAATCTAAATTTTATGTATATACAAATAAAAATTTAATTTTTAAGTATGCAAAAATAAAAATTTAAAGTATTATGTATGCAAAAATAAAAATTTAAAGTATTATGTATGCAAAAATAAAAATTTAAGTTTTTTGTATGTAAAAATGAAATTTGAATGTTTTGTAAAGAAATAAAATTTTGGGTGTTTTTGTATATAAAAAATTGAAATTTAGGTGTTTACTACAAAAATATGGAAGAGTTGTGTTGTGTATGTAAATAGACAAGAATTGAATGAAATACATGTATTCCTTCCAAAACTTTACAAAATTAAAATAANACTTTCTTGTTAAATCCAAAGCCCAAGCCAAACCAAAACCCTCGTGATGAAGACTTATTCATGCCAAGCTCAAAGTCTAAAGTCCACCATATTCTCATGACAACCAAGGACATTCCATCTTCATGCCAAAGACCAAGCCACCTCAAAATCAACCCAAATGCCCCACCTTAAAAATATTAATCAATGCTCATAAGACCACAAAATGACAAAAACATATCTATATATAGAACCAAAAGAAAAAAGAAAGAAAAAATGAAAGAGAAATATAAGGTTTTCTTAAATAACATAAAAAAGACCCACAATTTTGGGAGGAGGGATTGCTCTCATTTTTTGTATATTCCACTCCCCTCTCCTCTATATTCCTCTCACTCCTCTCCTCCCTCCTAACTTTGAGCTGCACTTCAATACCTCTCCCAATCAAAACTCCACTCTTTCTCCCTCTATAGCCCATAAGTAGCTCCCACTCTCACAAAGTACCCACATTCTAAATATTCTTAATATATAATATTAAGAATATTACAAATAAAAAAAGAAATTCAATAACATTATCTTTCCAAAACTTGAAATAATGTTAAAAAAGTAATTGATGAACTACTCAAGCTTTTCTATGAGAAAAGAGATCGAAAAAAAAAAATCGAACAAATAGATTTAATCCTTAAATAAAAAACATTTTTTTCTTTTTTATTCTTTTATATATAAAAAATATACCATATATGCTTAAAAAATATTTTTAATTGATTCACAAATTTAGGACATATTTGACCTACACGTGCATTCCTTTTATTTTAATATTATATAAATCAAACAAATCAGAGATGTGTCTGACGCGTGTCAGAGGCGTGTCCGGCGAGCGTCGATGTCCAAGATATGTCCGCACATCTCATTAGTTACAAGTGTCCATGCATCATAGTTCACACCTTCATTCATTAAAGCCCACTCCTGACTCTTCCCGACAGAAAGTGGCCCACACTTCAATACACAAGGCAACCATTCTTTCACTCCAAATTACGAGCAACCACCTCAATCAAAGCTCTCCAACTTCTCGAGGCCATTAAAGCATGTTACCTCTCTCTTCTCTCCTTTCTCTCTCTCTCTCTCTTCTTTTTATTTTACATGCATGGTACTCAAATCTCAATATTCACATGCATGCCACCCTATTCTTATAGATTCACATGCCCAATGCCTAAACTTTGGTTATTTACTTGCATGCCAAATTCTTTTTATTTATTTGCATACATACCACTCAAAATTTATGTATTTGCATGCACACCACTCAAATCTTATGTATTTACATCCATGTCACTCAAACCTCATGTTTTTTCATGTCCAAAGCCTAAGCATTGATATTTTCATGCCAACACCCAAGAACTCAAGTGTCTACATGCAAACAACTTAAACTTAGGTGTTTACATACATGTCACCCAAACATTGATATTTGCATACTTAAAACTTAGGTGTTTACACACATGACACTTAATTCTTGCTTACTTATATGAACAAAACAAAAAAAAAAAGAAACTTTAATATTCACAAAAAAAAAAAAAAAATTGATATTTACGTGTACTACACAAAAAAAAAACTATATANAAAACAAACAATATTTCAAACGAACCGAACACGAACACGAGCACTGTTCGTTCGTGTTCGGTTCGTTTACACCCCTACATGACACTTAATTCTTGCATACTTATATGTACAAAACAAAAAAAAAAGAAACTTTAATATTCACAAAAAAAAATGATATTTACGTGTACGACACAAAAAAAAAACTATATATTCACATGCAAAAAAAAAAGGAAAAAAAATTAAATATTTACACACACAAACAAAAAAAAAACAAACTTTGATATTTACAACAAAAATATCATGTAAATCTCATGAGGTTACATATTTTTAACACTTAAATCACCTAAAAAATGGATATTTATATGCATGTCATTTAATTCCTTTGTATTTACATAATTAACATTTACTAATTATGTATTTACATATTTAAAACTTAAATTGAGTGTTATGTTATGCATGTAAAATAAAATTTAAGCTTTATGCTTAAAAAAAATAAAAATAAATAAGTTTGTGAAAATTAAAATTTAAGTTTTATGCATATAAAAATAAAATTTAGGTTTTATGTACATTAAAAAAAATAGAGCTTATTCAAGTAAAAAAAATTTAATTNATATGTAAAATAAAATTTAAGTTTTATGGATATAAAAATAAAATTTAGGTTTTATGTACATTAAAAAAAATAGAGCTTATTCAAGTAAAAAAAAAATTAATTTTTTTGTATGTAAATAATAAAAAATTAAGTTTTATGTATGTAAAAATAAAAATCTAAATTTTATGTATATACAAATAAAAATTTAATTTTTAAGTANTTTAATTTTTTTGTATGTAAAAATAAATATTTAAGTTTTATGTATGTAAAAATAAAAATCTAAATTTTATGTATATACAAATAAAAATTTAATTTTTAAGTATGCAAAAATAAAAATTTAAAGTATTATGTATGCAAAAATAAAAATTTAAGTTTTTTGTATGTAAAAATGAAATTTGAATGTTTTGTAAAGAAATGAAATTTTGGGTGTTTTTGTATATAAAAATTTGAAATTTAGGTGTTTACTACAAAAATATGGAAGAGTTGTATTGTGTATGTAAATAGACAAGAATTGAATGAAATACATGTATTCCTTCCAAAACTTTACAAAATTAAAATAATAATAATATAAAATAATAAAATCATTTATCAAAATTCCACCTAAAATCATTTTCTTAAAACTTCACCCAAACAAATCATTTTCTAAACTCCACTTAAACTCCACCAAAGCTCCACCAAAACTCCACCAAAACTCCTCCAAAATTCCACCTAAACTCCACCAAAATCAACACCTAAATAACTTCCAATACTCCACCAAAACCAACCCCAAGACAAGAAATAACAACATTAAAATTAACTCTAGTTGAGGTAAGAAAAATCAACATTTAAGTGAGAAAATGTATATTTGATAAGATTAGCAATTAATGAAAAAATTAAATATAAAAAATAATATTAATGATGATAATGATAATGGTATATAAAATGTAAATGAAAAAAATTATAAACTCAAAATACTCCTCCAATACTCCACCAAAACTCCTCCAAACCTTCACCTAAACTCTACTAAAATCCCCACCAAAATCATCCACTAATCCCTTTCCAATACTCCATGTAAATCAACCCTAAGACGACCCTAATTTCCACCAAAAATTTCATCAAAACCTTTTCCAAAATCAACCTAAAAAAATTTTATAACTAAGAAGGTGAGAAAGGTTATTTTTGCAACTTTTTAAAAATTACAAATGTACCCTTCTTAACTCTTAAACATCTAATTTGAACATTAAGGAATTAAAACTCTTGAAACTTAAACTTAAATGTTCATTAATCATTAAGACAACCAAAAATATAATAAAATTGATCAATAAAATTTAATTGGAAGTTCATCTATAATTTCTCAAAATTAAAAATATAACCTTAATAGTTAAACTTAAAAACATAAAATTTTAAAAGTTAAACTTAAAATCATTAATGAGATGTCAAATAACAACGAAACATTAGAACTCATATGTTTGAAATTGAATAGGGGCATATTCGTAATTTTTTTTTTAAATTACGACTATACCCTTCTCATTTTCAATTATTTATGCTGAAATTATTAATTAATCACTTCAAAGTATTCATTAACAAATGTTAAAATAAAATAAATAAAATCCACCTCGAGACGAAGTAGTTTATGTTAAGAACAACCAATTGACAAATATACATCGCATGAACTAAAAACTTAATACATTCATTAAGAAAAGTCTAAATCCAATGAAATATTCAATAACAAATCAAATAAACAAAGAAGAGCCTAGATATATAAAAATTAAACCAATTTAGTAACAATCATTCAATAATATAATGAAAACCAAATAAAATCCATAAAATCTATAAGTTTATAAAACGTAAAAGTGAATCAAAACTTAAAATTGAACTGAATTAAACAAAGCCCACTTTGTAAAGTATTTCTAAATGAAGTAACCCGTACTTACTAACAAGGAATTCTTCGATTATTCATAACCAAACAAAGCACAAACACTTCCGACCACGATCATCTTAATCGAAAGATAATCATATTTAAAATAAAATTAATTAAAAGACAATCCGGTTTAAAAATAAATAGAAGTTAAATAAAATAGAAGTCCTAAACTCAGAAACTTCAAAAGATAATAAAGCTTAAAGTAAACCCTTAATGAACAANAAAAGCACAAACACTTCCGACTATGATCATCTTAATCGAAAGATAATCATATTTAAAATAAAATTAATTAAAAGACAATCCAGTTTAAAAATAAAATAGAAGTCCTAAACTCAGAAACTTCAAAAGATAATAAAGCTTAAAGTAAACCCTTGATGAACAATTAAAACCAAATGTAATTTAAACAAAAATAAATTCACTCGGGTTTACAATGGTCTCTTAAGATGACGCAATCCATAGCTGTTGACAAGAATGTCTTGGTCTGTTCTGGTTAACCACTGTTTCCGACTAAGTAGATCCAAAAAATTACTGACTCCAAAATGATGAAACCATAAGATCTTAACTAGGATCGTCTTAAATAAAATTTAATTAATCTTCTCACTTCACACTCACCACCTTTTAGACGTCATAAGACACTACCCCTTTAGAAATCATAGGATTCGGCTAGAATGTGATTGCGATTGCTTTGTTCGTTCGTTAGACATTTGTTAGCACGAGTAAAGAAATTCTTATTTTCTGTGTATATTTTTTTACATGTTTTTAGACTGTTATAGTAAGTTTAGGATGTGCTAAACTATTTTTTGTAGAGCTGATGTGGTTATCTAGTCATCTTTTCAAAATTCACCCGGGTCTACAAAGGTCTCTTAAAACGACGTAACTCATAGTTGCTGACAAGAATATATTGGTCGGTTTTGGTCAACTACTTTTTCCGACTAAGTAGATCCAAAAAAATTAATGACTCTGAAATGATGAGACCATACAATCTTAACTAGAATCGTCTTAAATAAAATTTAATTAATTTTCTCACTTCACATTCACTATCTTTTAGACGTCATAAGACATCACCTCTTTAGAAATCATAGGATTAGGCTAGAATGTGATTGTGATTGCTTTGTTTGTTCATTAGACATTTGTTATGACGAGTAAACAATTCTTATTTTCTGCTTAGATTTTTTTTACATGTTTTGGTCGATCTACTATCAATATCTGGACAATCCAAAAAAGGATAAACATGAAGTGAAATGATAAAACTCAACTAAACCAACAATAATAATTTGGATGATGTTTATTGATGAGTCTGACATAGATCTAAGGTTGTTACCTTTTTTGTCATCTGTGTCCTTTTGTTCGTGCTCAGTAGGCCTAACCAAATTTTAGGTCGATGCTTTGTTCGTATCTTTTATCAGGAATATCAGTAGCCTCATTAAAGATTTTATTTTCTACTCAAATCAAATAACTTCAACTTAATTTTTAAAAATTAAATGAAACTCATAACTAAAATAAAATTGCACAAAACATTGCATTCACAATTTTAGTAACATCATGCATATAAAACAACCAAATCGACTTTAAATAAAATTGAGTAGGAATACCTTTTTGATTTACGAATAACAACAAAAATATCATCTTAGGAATGTGCATTACATATTATCTCTATTCTTTATTTTTCAAGCCATCACTTATTGCATAAAAAAATGTGATATGTCACGTGAGGACCACCGCCTTATAAATTGAGTTTATCTTTGCATATCGATTAGTCTTATGAATAAATCTTCTAAACATTCATCATCAAGAACTTGCATAACATATCACACAGCTTGCTTTAATCAGTCGACACAAAATCCTTACCTCCTAGGCTTTCTCACAACAATTTATTATACGATCTAAATCCTAATTATTTAATAAAAATGTCAAGATTAAACATCGAATAAACTCTTTTTTTTTCTAAAATTACTAAAGTCGAATAATATGATAATTGAGATGTTATTGGGCAGCCTTGGTATCTTCAATTTCTTCTTTATTTTCTTCTTTTGAGTTATGTTAATAACTCTTCCACTTTTGAGTTTTTTTCATTTCTAATTCCGAAAATCAATCGTAGAAGCCTAAACTTAAAAATTTCTTGAAGACAAAACCACATCCTTAATTGAGAGTTGTCTTAAGTAACGTTGGTTGCTTAAATGTAATCAATTATAGGAGTTTGCACTTATAAGAAGTTTGTAACATAGATTTAATCTAAATTCTATCTAATTTTTTATTAGATGTAAAAAGATTTGTAATTTAAATAGTAGACGAATACAAAGATCCAATATTTCTTAATTTATGTACTTAAACCCATCATAAAGTGGTACTTCTACCTCTCGAGATAATATATTACTTTCTACCTCTCGGTTTGATTATTTAAATAATTAAATCTTCAAATTGAAATGATTCTATAAAGACACACTCCCAGTTGAAAAATAAAGCCGACAATATTCAACCCTTACCATGACATATTCTAGCCATCATTTGGCGGGAGGAACCAGACCAAGGAAATCCATCCCCCATATCACAAAGGGATAGAGACGAGTGATTGGTTATAGCTTATGTCAGGGTTGCAACTGCATATGGTCGAATTTCTAGCATTATTCACATCTTTTCTCAAAATAGGCCAGAAGTGTTCTTATTTACTAATATTTTTACCAATATTTTGCCTACAAAATGACCACAACATTCCTGAGAAAATTTACTTTAAGACATCGATCATCCCATTTTCCTTGATGCACCTAAGAGATATAGAAGTGAATGACTTTTTGATAAATTCATCATTGGTAATCATGCACTATGCAACTTTGATCTTGAACTATCTCGGTTTATTAACACCTAATGGGATGACACACGTTGATCGATATTCCTTGATTATATCGATCCAACTCGAAGCCACCCAAAAGAACCATTTCAAAATTTTCAGCACTAATAAACTTAAAGTGAAAAAACCCCTCGTAAGTAAAAAAAAAACCCAATCGTGCCTTTTAAGTTTTCAAATCTTATCAACGACTTGAAAAATGTCATCTTAGAGATGTGTTTTACTTAAAACATTACGTACATGAATAAAATCCCACTCTTTTGATCATTATTCAACTTCAGTATCAAAGAAAAGATTTTATCATCTAGAGTATACACGAGACATAAAAAAAGATTAAATTCTCAAGAAAATGGGAAGGTAAATATATTAATAATTTTCAATTTAGGGTGCGTATGAGGCAGTGGTGTAGTGGCTGTGTGATGTTCACCGCAGCTTTTTCTGTTTGGCAAGACTGCATTTTGTTTGTATTCCAAAAAAGATGTAGTAGAAAATTATGTTTTCCAACCAAACTTGATTACATGCGGCGACTGCAAGAAAACTACGATATGACTTTTTAATTTTTTTATGTAATAGTCACCACAACTTTTTGAACAACAGTTTCTTCATCAGCAGCTTCACAGTTGCTTCTTCAGATGGTTGCAACTGTCTTAAGCAGAAGATAATATTATGTGGGGAGTTCAGACATTACTCTACGTCCGGACTCAAATAAAAAATTGGATTCTTTTCATATTTTATTCACTCCAATACACTTGTAAGGTTCTAAAATATATGATTTGATTATCAGGATTCAAAGTATGACATAAACACATAATTGTTCTGAAGAAAAACTCAGATACAATTGTATTGTATTAAACAACACATATAAATAATCCTTAAAATCACTATAATGAGGACAAAATTGATTCTAAAATATAAGATTTGAATGCAAGGGTTCATAGCATGTCATAAAATACGGTTATACTGAAGAAAAATCTCAAATACGACCATATTGTAATAAATAAAGGGTTAATATTGTGTTTAGGGATTATTTATTTATTTTGTTCAATACAACACGTGTTTTATGTCATACTATGAACCTTTACTTTTAAATCATTTATTTTAGAACCATTTTGTCTCATTATAACAGATTTAATCTAGTATTATTTATATATTTTGTTCAGTAGAACACGGTTGTATTTCGAGATTTATCTCAATATGACAGGTGTTTATGACATTCTATGAAACATTATATTCAAGTAATGTATTTTAGAATTATTTTTATTGCCGTTATAACAAATTTCATAATTATTTATATATTTTGTTTAGTACAATATGATTGTATATGAGTTTTATGTTATATATAACCGTGTGTTTTTGTCCCTATGAATTTGTAGATTCAAATCATGTATTTAAAACCTTACAAATATATTTTAATAAATAAAATATATAAATAATTTAATTTTAAAATAGAATCCTCACAGTAGTAATATTTTCTCCCAACAGACCCGTGGAGTCGGGAGTCGGGCGAGAGACGTGAATAGAACCAGCACGCGGCACAAATATTTTTCTCGTTAGCTTGCTGCAGGCGGTGACGGCCACAAAGCAGAGCAACTCCTCGGCAATGTCAGAGAGATAGTGGCTGGATTCCACGAGCTTCCCTTCATCCNTTAAAACGAGCCGAACACGAGCAAACAAAAAACTGTTCGTGTTCGGCTCATTTATAATTTGAGCTTTAAAATTTTGTTCGTGTTCGCGAACAACGAACTTTTTTGACAGCCCTACCTTCACTCAGTCAAATACTTTTTTATCGCAACATTAATCAATTTAGAAGGGAGTTTTCAATTCACAGAAAAATTCCTTTTTTCATATTAAACTCTAAACTATATTAATCAAATAAATCTTAATATGCCGTACAATGCCAAACTTTTACTGCATAGAATGAGATGCACATGATTTGACAAAAAGTTTTACTTAAAATTTAATGTTCTAGGTTTAACTTAGTAGGTGTGGTTGATTCCAAAGCAGAAAGAAAATATGAAAAAATCAACTATAAATGTTCTCGAGTCTTTGATAAAATACTTTCAACTCCTAGTACTTACTGTGATTTGTTGCAAGCAAATATTCAATAGCTATTTGTATAGAAAAGAGAAAAAGAGGAGATGAAATGATATCATAACCTACTTACAGTGCCAACATAAGTGGTTTTACTGCGTGACATTGATTTTGAAAGTCGGGAACAGCTTTGGTTTCCCAATCAGCCGTGCACACATGATCTATTCTTGCCAGAGAAAAATTATTCTTTGGAGATTGGTTGTTAACTTGATCTCCTATACATGATGCACTGAGAGTTCGTGGGAACTTGACTTTATGTGCTAGAAAAGAGAAAATACATTGTTGATTTGATATATTTCTCAAATTGACTAATGTTTTTACATTTTTTCTCAAGAAGTATGAATACTTTTGGGATACATATAGATCTAAAACATATTTTGGAAAGTGAGTTTCGCTACACCTTGTTATATTTTAGCTTTGGTTTGTAGATGAATCAGTAAAGTATGCTGCTCAAATAGACTTTATTACATGATAAACTGGTTTGTTTATTTTAGTCATCTTTTAGAACTTGTATAACCATCCCTTAAAGGTTTTCACTGTGAATGTTTTTTTCCTTGCACTAGCTGTATCAAGTAACAATTGTTTTCTCTTAGACAGCTACATTCTCACAGACATCTTTACTCGTTTAGGGTTTGCCAGCCTTTCGTTTGTTGCATTTTTATATATTTCTAGAATGAGATTATGAGATACCCATAATGTGTGTGATTATGCTTGAGCCGCACAAACACATGTTTAACACTTCAACCATGGGATTGGGCAGAAAAGTTGTTTTGCTGCATTATTTTTACTATTCCTCATTTACNTTGTAGCGCATCAGACAAAAATGGGATTGGAGCCATTTTTCCCTCCACTAGTTTGAATTTTTATAAAGAGATAAGATTTACAATTTATTTGCAATCATCAATTGTTTGTGTTGTTTTCTATTGCTGTTAAATTGCATCACCTTAAGGCTCGATGTAATGGAAGTGGAGCAAATGAAATTTATGGCCAGTCATGATGAAGGAATCGGATTGAAATTTATCTGCATTTATCTTCACTTTTTGGCAGAGGAGAAATGTGATAGAAAACTAATCTTCTTTTATTATTTGGTTTTTAAGTAAAGGCATGGGAGGTTGCCTTGTATATCTGACTTTTACCTCTACATTGTCAATTTCTTCTCTTAGGTAATCACTTGCTAGAGCTCCTCTGTGTGGACATTGATGATTACGTGACCCACCAGATATTGCATTTTGGAGTTATTGTATTAATCCTTGTTTGGATTTTACCAAGGAGATGAACTTTGCTCACATGGGAGGGAGGGAGTGTTTGGGCATCCTTAAAGGGAGTTTTTTCAGCATGAGGGGGAAATAGGACCTTGCTTGAAGCAGGATTTAATCTCTCAATTATCACGACGTGGTGTCCAAGTTATATTGACTTTCTAGAACCTATTCTACTTGATGACAAACATGTTTAATGGACTATAAATTTGTGTTTTGTTTCTTGGTGTTAGTTTGAATGGTTGCATGGGAATAAGAAAATGAATAAGAATGAGATCAACCAGTAGTGGAAGGCAACAAAGTAGAGAGATGAATTCAGACTACGAAAATGGGGCTAGTGGTTTACCTTAGACTTCCGCTGGGTTGCTTAGCAGTTTTATTAGAGATGGATATGTTGTGAAGGCTATTTTGGAAAAGGAAAACCTAAGGATTACAATACTAGCTTAATTTTTTGCCTCCCTCCATTTTACTTGCATGAGTGAATTTTATAGGATGCATACACAAAAATATACACGCACAGTCATAAATCATATGTTTGTATATGCAAGGCTAATGTATAAGTTTTTTGAGCGGTGGCACAATGGAATAATAAGATCATTGCATGCAATTAAAAAAGAAATTCTTATATCATTTTGAAGAAAGGTGGAGAAATAATATTCTCTTATTCCATTGTATTCAAATNGACTACCAAAATGGGGCTAGTGGTTTACCTTAGACTTCCGCTGGGTTGCTTAGCAGTTTTATTAGAGATGGATATGTTGTGAAGGCTATTTTGGAAAAGGAAAACCTAAGGATTACTATACTAGCATAATTTTTTGCCTCCCTCCATTTTACTTGCATAAGTGAATTTTATAGGATGCATACACAAAAATATACACGCACAGTCATAAATCATATGTTTGTATATGCAAGGCTAATGTATAAGTTTTTTGAGCGGTGGCACAATGGAATAATAAGATCATTGCATGCAATTAAAAAAAGAAATTCTTATATCATTTTGAAGAAAGGTGGAGAAATAATATTCTCTTATTCCATTGTATTCAAATTATAAATTTCTCCTTATTTTATAGGGAATGTCTATAACAAACATAATTGAGGAGATTAGAATTTACCAAATACAAAACAAACAATAATGAAAAGACAACAATATAATAAGAAACATAATAGAAAAAAATAAAACTTAAATAGGAAAATCCCTCCAATAGCTTTCACAAATTAAGTTTTTGGGGCTCATATGGCAAGTTGTCTGAGCCACCTAACAAGGGCAGCTCACACTCCCATTCAAACTAGGTCATAGATGTTTTAAAGATCCACCTTGGTATTCAAATCATTGAAGCTGTCTGGAGGTAGGGATTTGGTGAAAACATCCGCGACTTGAAGATGAGTTGAAATGTAGATTAAGTGAATAATGTCGTCATTAACATTTCATAGATAAAATGTCTATCAATTTCAATGTGTTTGGTCATGTTATGATGCACAGGTTTTTTTGCAATGCTAATGGCGGCTTGACTTTCATTGAACATTTTNTCAAATGGCAAGTTGTCTGAGCCACCTAACAAGGGCAGCACACACTCCCATTCAAACTAGGTCATAGATGTTTTAAAGATCCACCTTGGTATTCAAATCATTGAAGCTGTCTGGAGGTAGGGATTTGGTGAAAACATCCGCGACTTGAAGATGAGTTGGAATGTAGATTAAGTGAATAATGTCGTCATTAACATTTGATAGATAAAATGTCTATCAATTTCAAAGTGTTTGGTCATGTTATGATGCACAGGTTTTTTTGCAATGCTAATGGCGGCTTGACTTTCATTGAACATTTTTATCGAATTGATTGTGGATCATTTCAACTCATTTAATAATATTTGGATCTACATTCCGTCACAAATTCCCAAAGTGCTCAGTACTCAAATTTGCACTACTTTTAGAAATCACTGCTTGCATTTTACTCCTTGTCACGAGGTTCTCATACATAGGAACAATACCCAGATGTTGATCTTCTGTCGGCGAGTTTTCTTTCTCAACCAGTATCAATGTAAACTTTACCTTTATGTTGTCTGATTTTTTAGACAATAACCCTATACTAGGGGGGCTTCTTAAAACCTCAATGTTCTGTAAACCATGTTTAAATAGTTTTCATTTGGACTATTCATATGTTGACTCATAATGTTGATAGAGTAAGCGATTTCAGTTTTATTGTGCGATAGCTAGATAATCTTACCCATTCATCTCTGATATCTACTTTTGTCCACTGGTATCATTTTTCTAATTTTTTATTGAAATCAACAGGAGTTTCAGAAGGTTTACACCCTAACGTTTTCGTCTGTTTTAGTAGCTCTAGGATGTACTTTCTTTAGGAAATCACAATTCCCATCTTCGAGGACTTTGCTGCNGTTACCTTTATGTAGTCTGATTTTTTAGACAATAGCCCTATACTAGGGGGGCTTCTTAAAAAACCTCAATGTTCTGTAAACCATGTTTAAATAGTTTTCATTTGGACTATTCATTTGTTGACTCATAATGTTGATAGATTAAGCGATTTCAGTTTTATTGTGCGATAGCTAGATAATCTTACCCATTCATCTCTGATATCTACTTTTGTCCACTTGTATCATTTTTCTAATTTTTTATTGAAATCAACAGGAGTTTCAGTAGGTTTACACCCTAACTTTTCCGTCTGTTTTAGTAGCTCTAGGATGTACTTTCTTTAGGAAATCACAATTCCCATCTTCGAGGACTTTGCTGCTTTCATGCCCAAAAAGTATCTCATAACTTCTAGATCTTTGATTTCAAATTCAGTGACAAGAACATCCATAATATTTCCAATCTCCTTTTCATCATTACCTGTAAGGATCATATCATCTATATAAATNTTCTCATAACTTCTAGATCTTTGATTTCAAATTCAGTGACAAGAACATCCATAATGTTTCTAATCTCCTTTTCATCATTACCTGTAAGGATCATATCATCTATATGAATAATGAATATAGTTTTCTTAGCTCCCTGTGTATGCTTTATGAATAGTGTATAATCAACTTGGCATTGGATGTGCCCATTATATTTCCTAGTTATGGCAACCTTGTCAAAGTAAGCCCGTGGAGATTATTTGAGGCGATAAAGTGGCTTTCTTAGTTACAAATCAGATGTTTATTTGAGGTATATTTTAGTCATGGTAAGATCTCCGTATACGCTTCTTCCTCAATATCTCCATTAATAAAAAAAAAACATTCTTAATATTAAGTTTATCTAATTCCAATTGTTTGTTCGTTGCCAAGGAAAGAACTCTTACAGTGTTTAAATTGACTATTAGTGCAAAGGTCTTGTGATTGTCTATCCCATAAGGCTGAGTGAANATATAAGCTTCTTCCTCAATATCTCCATTAATAAAAAAAAAAACATTCTTAATATCAAGTTTATCTAATTCCAATTGTTTGTTCGTTGCCAAGGAAATAACTCTTACAGTGTTTAAATTGACTATTAGTGCAAAGGTCTTGTGATTGTCTATCCCATAAGGCTGAGTGAANAAATTATTTCCCGGTTGAAGTATTTTTTGGGCTCACTTTTATTAGGCCTTCTAATGGCAAAATAAGTTTCCCAATTTTTCTGTAGCGCATCAGACAAAAATGGGATTGGAGCCATTTTTCCCTCCACTAGTTTGAATTTTTATAAAGAGATAAGATTTACAATTTATTTGCAATCATCAATAGTTTGTGTTGTTTTCTATGGCTGTTAAATTGCATCACCTTAAGGCTCGATGTAATGGAAGGGGAGCAAATGAAATTTATGGCCAGTCATGATGAAGGAATTGGATTGAAATTTATCTGCATTTATCTTCACTTTTTGGCAGAGGAGAAATGTGATAGAAAACTAATCTTCTTTNGGCCATTGCTTGATCCTGATCAGTGAATATTGTCATCGGGTGCTTGTTGTCCATAATANAATGATAATGATAATGGTATATAAAATGTAAATGAAAAAAAATTATAAACTCAAAATACTCTTCCAATACTCCACCAAACTCCTCCAAACCTTCACCTAAACTCCACTAAAATCCCCACCAAAATCAACCATTAATCCCTTTCGAAAACTCCATGTAAATCAACCCTAAGAAGACCCTAATTTCCACCCAAAATGGTCAACTACTTTTTCCGACTAAGTAGATCCAAAAAAATTAATGACTCTGAAATGATGAAACCATACGATCTTAACTAGAATAGTCTTAAATAAAATTTAATTAATTTTCTCACTTCACATTCACTATCTTTTAGACGTCATAAGACATCACCTCTTTAGAAATCATAGGATTAGGCTAGAATGTGATTGTGATTGCTTTGTTTGTTCATTAGACATTTGTTAGGATGAGTAAAAAATTCTTATTTTCTGCATAGATTTTTTGTACATGTTCTTAGACTATCATAGTAAGCTTAGGATGCACTAAACTGTTTTTTGTAGAGCTGATGTGGTTATCTAGTCATCTTTTCTTTTTTAGAGTTAAAGTGTGTTTTGGCCAATCTACTATCAATATCTGGACAATCCAAAAAAGGATAAACATGAAATGAAATGATAAAACTCAACTAAACCAATAATAATAATTTGGATGATGTTTATTGATGAGTCTGACATAGATCTAAGGTTGATACCCTATTTGTCATCCATGTCCTTTTGTTCGTGCTCAGTAGGCCTGATCAAATTTTAGGTCGATGTTTTGTTCGTATCTTTTATCAGGACTATCAGTAGCCTCATTAAAGATTTTATTTTCTACCCAAATCAAATAACTTCAACCTAATTTTTAAAAATTAAATGAAACTCATAACTAAAATAAAATTGCACAAAACATTGCATTCACAATTTTAGTAACATCATGCAGATAAAAAAGCCAAATCGACTTTAAATAAAATTGAGTAGGAATACCTTTTTGATTTAGGAATAACAACAAAAATATCATCTTAGGAATGTGCATTACATATTATCTCTATTCTTTATTTTTCAGGTCATCACTTATTGCATAAAAAAATGTGATATGTCACGTGAGGACCACCGCCTTATAAATTGAGTTTATCTTTGCATATTGATTAATCTTATGAATAAATCTTCTAAACCTTCATCATCAAGAACCTGCATAACATATCACACAGCTTGCTTTAATCACTCGACACAAAATCCTTGCCTCCTAGGCTTTCTAACAACCATATATCGTACGATCTAAATTCTCATTTTCTAATAAAAATGTCAAGAAGAAACATAGAATAAACTTTTTTTTTCTGAAATCACTAAAGTCGAATAATATGATAATTGAGATGTTATTGAGCAGCCTTAGTATCTTCGACTTCCTCTACATTTTCTTCTTTTGAGTTACGTTAATAACACTTCCACTTTTGAGTTGTTTTCATTTCAAATTCCTAAAGTCAATCATGGAAGCTTAAACCTAAAAATTTCTTGAAAACAAAACCACATCCTTAATCGAGAGTTGTCTTAAATAACTTTTTTTTCTTAGATGTAATCAATTATAATAGTTTGCCCTTATAAGAAGTTTGTAACCAAGATTTAATCTAAATTCTATCTAGTTTTTTGATTAAATGTAAAAAAAAATTTGTAATTTTAATAGTAAATGATTACAAAGATCCAATATTTCTTAATGTAAGTCTTAAACCCATCATAAAGTGGTATTTCTATCTCTCGAGATAATATATTACTTTCTTTATCGTGTTTGATTATTTAAATAATTAAATCTTCAAATTGATATGATTATATAAAGACACCCTCCCTATTGAAAATAAAACCGACAATATTTAACCATTACCATAACATATTCTAGCCATCCTTTGGCAGGAGGAACCAAAACAAGGAGATTCATCCCCCATATCACAAAGGGATAGAGACCCGTGATTGCTTATAGCTTGTGTCATGGTTGTAGTTGCATGGGGTCAAATTTCTAGCATTATTCACTTTTTTTTCTCAAATTAAGCCAGAAATATTCTTTTTTACTATTATTTTAACCAATATTTTGCCTTTAAAATGACCACAACATTCCTGAGAAAATTTACTTTAAGACATCGATCATCCCATTTTCTTTGATGCACCAAAGAGACATAGAATTGAATGACTTTTTGATTAATTCATCATTGGTAATCGTGCACCATGCAACTTTGATCTTGAACTATCTCGGTTCTTTAACACCTAATGGGATGACTCATGTTGATAGATATTCCTTGATTGTATCGATCCAACTCCAAGCCACCCAAAGGAACCCTTTCAAAATTTCCAGCACTAATAAACTTAAAGTGAAAAAACCCCTCGTAAGTAAAAAAAAAAACCAATCGAGCCTTTTAAGTTTTCAAATCTTATCAACGACCTGAAAAATGTCATCTTAGAGATGAATTTTACTTAAAACATTACCTACATCAATAAAATCCCACTCTTTTGATCATTATTCAACTTCAGTATCAGAGAAAAGATTTTATCATCTAGAGTATACACGAGACATAAAAAAGATTAAATTCTCAAGAAAATGGGAAGATAAATATATAATAATTTTCAATTTAGGATGCGTATGAGGCAGTGGTGTGGTGGCTGTGTGATGTTGCACCGTAGCTTTTTCTGTTTGTCAAGACTGCATTTTGTCTGCATTCTAAAAAAGATGTTGAAAATTGTGTTTTCCCACCAAACTTGATTACATGCGGCGACTGAAAGAAAACTACGATTTGACTTTTTAATTTTTTTTGTAATAGTCATAACAAGTTTTTGAACAATAGTTTCTTCATCAACAGCTTCACAGTTGCTTCTTCAGATGGTTGCAACTATCTCAAGCAGAAAATAATATTATGTGGGCAGTTCAGACATTACACTACGTCCGGACTCTAATAAAAAATTGGATTATTTACATATTTTATTCACTCCATTACAGTTGTAATGTTCTAAAATACATGATTTGAATATCAGGATTCAAAGTATGACATAAACACATAATTGTTCTGAAGAAAAACTCAGATACAACCGTATTGTATTAAACAACACATATAAATAATCCTTAAATTCACTATAATGAGGACAAAAATGATTCTAAAATATAAGATTTGAATGCAAGGGTTCATAGTATGTCATAAAATACGGTTGTACTGAAGAAAAATCTCAAATACGACCGTATTGTAATAAATAAAGTAAGGGTTAATAGTGTGTTTAGGGATTATTTATTTTGTTCAATACAACACGTGTTTTATGTCATATTATGAACCTTTACTTTTAAATCATTTATTTTAGAACCATTTTGTCTCATTTTAGCATATTTTATCTAGTATTATTTATATATTTTGTTCAGTAAAACACGATTGTATTTCGAGATTTATCTGCAGTACAACCGGTGTTTATGACATTCTATGAAACATTACATTCAAATAATGTATTTTAGAATTATTTTTATTGCCGTTATAACAAATTTCATAATTATTTATATATTTTGTTTAGTACAATTTGATTGTATATGAGTTTTATGTTATATATAACCGTGTGTTTTTGTCCTGCTATGAATTTGTAGATTCAAATCATGTATTTAACAACTTACAAATATATTTTAATAAATAAAATATATAAATAATTTAATTTTAAATTAGAATCCTCACAGTAGTAATATTTTATCCCAACAGACCCGTGGAGTCGGGAGTCGGGAGTCGGGCTAGAGACGTGAATAGAACCAGCATGCGGCGGCACAAATATTTTTCTCTTTAGCTTCCTGCTGCGGCGGCGGCCACAAAGCAGAGCAACTCCTCGGCAATGTCAGAGAGATAGTGGCTGGATTTCACGAGCTTCCCTTCATCCATGGAAGCCTCCACACTCTTCCGATCACTCTCTTCCTTCTCGTTTTCTTCACAGTACTAAATTTACCCTAATAGCAATTTTTTCTTCCCTTCTTCTTCCCCCTCTCACATAACCCTAATCTTCTTCTCAGGTTCCGCATCACTCAATCCAAGAAGTATCCACTGCGCAACGCTACGCAGATCCCTATCCTCCATGGAAGCCGCCATTTCCGTTCCCAAATTCCTCTCCTCTTCGTTCCCCACTCGCTTCCTGAGCAGATAATCAACAACGCGCCGGATCCTTCGCCATCTCCATCACCGCCGCCCCTCCTAGCGAACTGGACCCCTCCTCGTCCCCTATGGCGCGGCATCTCGGTACTTATTCTTGCCGGTCAAGTTATCCAACGCACCCTCACCTTACGTGTCCACCGCCGCAATACTCTCCAACAACTTGATCGTGTCGGGCCGCGCTCCCTTGGCGTCTGCCTCCTCACCTCCGCTTTCGTCGGCATGGCTTTCACCATCCAGTTTGTACGTGAATTCACTCGTCTCGGCCTCCAGCGGTCGGTCGGCGGCGTCCTCGCCCTGGCCTTCGCACGCGAGCTCAGTCCTGTCGTCACCTCAGTCATTGTTGCCGGCCGCGTTGGCAGCGCATTTGCTGCCGAGCTCGGCACTATGCAGGTATCCGAACAGACAGATACACTCCGTATCCTCGGCGCCCATCCCGTTGATTACCTTGTCACACCCCGCGTCATCGCTTGTGCTGTCGCGCTCCCGTTCCTCACACTCTTCTGCTTCACCGTTGGCCTCGCATCTAGTGCGCTCTTGGCTGACACGGTGTTTGGCGTTAGCATTAACATTATTCTCGAATCTGCACGCCGTGCACTACGGCCGTGGGATATAATCAGTGCAATGATTAAGTCGCAGGTGTTTGGTGGGATAATTGCCGTGGTTAGTTGCGCCTGGGGAGTTACTACACTTGGTGGAGCTAAGGGCGTTGGGGAGTCGACTACTTCGGCTGTGGTTATTTCTCTTGTTTCCATATTTATAGCTGATTTCGCCCTTTCCTATTTTTTCTTCCAGGGGGCGGGGGATTCTCTCAAGTATGCCATGGGCTAGG
Organism: Phalaenopsis hybrid cultivar; assembly: GCA_002079205.1. Lineage (NCBI taxonomy): Eukaryota > Viridiplantae > Streptophyta > Magnoliopsida > Asparagales > Orchidaceae > Phalaenopsis > Phalaenopsis hybrid cultivar. The sequence goes on from JXCR01121168.1 coordinate 32,051, forward strand.
CTGGTGGTGGCTCCACTGTTTGCAAAGCCAAGTCTTACCTCTTTCTCAAAGAAAGATGCTTCCTGTAGTAAGAAAAAGCGATCGTATNAAAGTATGCCATGGGCTAGGCTGGTGGTGGCTCCGCTGTTTGCAAAACCAAGTCTTACCTCTTTCTCAAAGAAAGATGCTTCCTGTAGTAAGAAAAAGCGATCGTATCAATCTTGTTAANTTATTTTTTCTTCCAGGGGGCGGGGGATTCTCTTAAATATGCCATGGGCTAGGCTGGTGGTGGCTCCGCTGTTTGCAAAGCCAAGTCTTACCTCTTTCTCAAAGAAAGATGCTTCCTGTAGTAAGAAAAAGCGACCGTATCAATCTTGTTAAGTTAGGCATGTACATTTTGTTTCGGTTTGCTTTGTCCGCCTCTGGCAGCATGGTTTTGTTTTCCTCTGAATTGCAGAAGCTGTAATTTTTTAGTAACATAAGGATGTGTGCATAGAAAAGATCGAACCCATTATTGAAATTATGTGGAATTATTTCCCGGTTGAAGTATTTTTCTGGGCTCACTTTTATTAGGCCTTCTAATGGCAAAATAAGTTTCCCAATTTTTCTGTAGCACATCAGACAAAAATGGGATTGGTGCCATTTTTCCCTCCACTAATTTGAATTTTTATAAAGAGATAAGCTTTACAATTTATTTGCGATCATCAATAGTTTGCGTTGTTTTCTATGGCTGTTAAATTGCATCACCTTAAGGCTGGATGTAATGGAAGGGGAGCAAATGAAATATATGGCCAGTGATGATGCAGGAATTGGATTGAAATTTATCTGCATTTATCTTCACGTTTTGGCAGAGGAGAAATGTGATAGAAAACTAATCTTCTTTTATTATTTGGTTTTTAAGTAAATGCATGGGAGGTTGCCTTGTATATCTGGCTTTTACCTCTATATTGTCAATTTCTTCTCTTAGGTAATCACTTGCTAGAGCTCCTCTGTGTGGACATTGATGATTACGTGACCCACCAGATATTGCATTTTGGAGTTATTGTATTAATCCTTGTTTGTATTTTATTAAGGAGATGAACTTTGCTCACATGGGAGGGAGGGAGAGTTTGGGCATCCTTAAAGGGAGTTTTTTCAGCATGAGGGGGGAAATAGGACCTTGCTTGAAGCAGGATTTAATCTTCTCAATTATCACGACGTGGTGTCCAAGTTATATTGACTTCCTAGAGCCTATTCTACTTGATGACGAACATATTTAATGGACTATAAATTTGTGTTTTGTTTCTTGGTGTTAGTTTGAATGGTTGCATGGGAATAAGAAAATGAATAAGAATGAGATTAACCAGTAGTGGAAGGCAACAAAGTAGAGAGATGAATTCAAACTACCAAAATGGGGCTAGTAGTTTGAATGCTTAGCAGTTTTATTAGAGATGGATATGTTGTGAAGGCTATTTTGGAAAAGGAAAACCTAAGGATTACAATAGTCAGGTAGCATAATTTTTGCCTCCCTCCATTTTACTTGCATGAGTGAATTTTATAGGATGCATACACAAAAATATACACGAACAGTCATAAATCATATGTTTGTATATGCAAGGCTAATGTATAAGTTTTTTGAGCGGTGGCACAATGGAATAATAAGATCATTGCATGCAATTAAAAAAAGAAATTCTTATATCATTTTGAAGAAAGGTGGAGAAATAATATTCTCTTATTCCATTGTATTCAAATTATAACTTTCTCCTGATTGTATAGGGAATGTCTATAACAAACATAATTAAGGCGATTAGAATTTACCAAATACAAAACAAACAATAATGAAAAGACAACAATATAATAAGAAACATAATAGAAAAAAATAAAACTTAAATAGGAAACTCCCTCCAATAGCTTTCACAAATTAAGTTTTTGGGGCCCATATGGCAAGCTGTCTGAGCCACCTAACAAGGGCAGCTCACACTCCCATTCAAACTAGGTCATAGATGTTTTAAAGATCCACCTTGGTATTCAAATCATTGAAGCTGTCTAGAGGTAGGGATTTAGTGAAAACATCCACGACTTGAAGATGAGATTGAATGTAGATTAAGTGAATAATGTCGTCATTAACAGTTCATAGATAAAATGTCTATCAATTTCAATGTGTTTGGTCATGTTATGATGCACATGTTTTTTTTTGCAATATTAATGGCGGCTTGACTTTCATTGAACATTTTTATTGGATTAATTGTGGATCATTTCAACTCATTTAATAATATTTGGATCTACATTCCGTCACAAATTCCCAAAGTGCTCAGTACTCAAATTTGCACTACTTTTAGAAATCACTGCTTGCATTTTACTCCTGGTCACAAGGTTTTCCCATACATAGGAACAATACCCAAATGTTGATCTTCTGTCGGCGAGTTTTCTTTCTCAACCAGTATCAATGTAAACTTCACCTTTATGTTGTCTGATTTTTTAGACAATAACCCTATACTAGGGGGGCTTCTTAAAAAACCTTAATGTTCTGTAAACCATGCTTAAATAGTTTTCATTTGAACTATTCATATGTTAACTCATAATATTGATAGAGTAAGCGATTTCAATTTTATTATGTGAGAGAGATAATCTTACCCATTCATCTCAGATATCTACTTTTGTCCACTGGTATCACTTTTCTAACTTTTTATTGAAATTAATAGGAGTTTCAGTAGGTTTACACCATAACGTTTCCGTTTGTTTTAGTAGCTCTAGGATGTACTTTCTTTGGGAAATCACAATTCCCATCTTCGGGGACTTTACCGCTTTCATGCCCAAAAAGTATCTCATAACTTCTAGATCTTTGATTTCAAATTCAGCGACAAGAACATCCATAATATTTCCAATCTCCTTTTCATCATTACCTGTAAGGATCATATCATCTATATAAATAATGAATATAGTTTTCTTAGCTCCCTGTGCATGCTTTATGAATAGTGTATAATCAACTTGGCATTGGATGTGCCCATTTTATTTCCTAGTTATGACAACCTTGTCAAAGTAAGCCCGTGGAGATTGTTTGAGGCAATAAAGTGGCTTTCTTAGTTACAAATCAGATTTTTATTTGAGGTATATTTTAGTCATGGTAATATCTCCATATACGCTTCTTCCTCAATGTCTCCATTAAAAAAAAAACATTCTTAATATCAAGTTTATCTAATTCCAATTGTTTGTTCGTTGCCAAGGAAAGAGCTCTTACAGTGTTTAAATTGACTATTAGTGCAAAGGTCTTGTGATGGTCTATCCCATAAGGCTGAGTGAAACTTTTGGCCACCAACCTAGTGTTGAATCTCTCAATGCTTCCATCTATTTTGTACTTGACATTGAACACTCATTTGCACCTAGCAAGCCTTCTATTCAAAGGAAGCTTTGTCAATATTCATGTTCCATTTAAATCAAGTGCTTGATTGCCTTTCCAACTATCCTTTTTCATTCTTGACTTTGAAGTGCTTCATGAATAGACTTGAGTATGTGCAAACTATTAAGATTAGTTGAAGAAGCTTTATATAGTGATGATATCTTTCCATAGGCAACATACTTTTGGATGTAATAATTTGTGCAATTTTTTCCATCTTCTCTACAAGATTCAGGTTTGGCTGTGAACAGTCTTGTGGTTGCATATTTTTTTTATTCTACTTATTGAATTTCTTTCTCCTAGTATACACATAAAGTTCCTTGTGTATTTTCTTCTTGTCAATCTCGGGTTGGATATCCTCAAGTGGAGGAACTTGGGAGTCAAGATGGTTAATGGGATGTAGAATATGTTGTGATGACTCTAGATTAGTGTGGGTATCTAGAGTAGTGTCTTAAATATGATATTCACCCAAACTCTCTCTCTCTGAATTTCAGATTTGAAGTAGGATTGTTTTTCAAAGAAAGGAAGATCCATGGAGTTATAATTTTTTTTTAATGGGAAAGTAACACTTGTACCCCCTTTTATTTGAAGCATATCTAATAAAGATATATTTGATGAATTTTGGGTCAAATTTTGTGCGTTTTGGTTGGTGAATGTGAACAAAGAGACAACTAAATATTTTTAAAGGAAAATTTGATGGGAAGACTCTAATATGTGGTTATGTTTCTATCAAAACATCAAGAGGCGCTTTGCATATAAGGGTCTTGCTTGACATTCTATTAATGAAGTGGGTGATTGTGAGCAGTGCATCTCCCCCAAAAAAATTTTTGGACATTGTGAGAAAACATTATAAACCTGGATATCTCGAGATGTTTATTCTTCCCCTCAGTTATCCCATTTTTTTGTGGAGTTTCAATACGAGAACTTACATTGATGATTCCATTCTTTGTAAGATAGTGTCCATTGATCGAGTTGAAGTATTCCCTTGTATTATCTATTTTGAGAATCTTAATTTTGCAGTAGAATTGAATGTAATTCATTTCTTGAAAAGAGTGAAAGATTTGGGTAGTTTTAGATTTCTTCTTCATGGGAATATCTAGTTGGTTTTAGTGTGATCATCAATGAAGGAGACAAATCATCTGACTCCATTGATGATTTTCAATTTTGATGATCCCCAAATGTCATTGTAGATAATAGAGAAAGAATGTAAGGATTTATACTGAGATAAGGGATATACATGACAGGTATGTTTTTCCAATTGACAGGTTTCACACTAATAAAACTGTGACTTTTTATTAGTAAAGAGATGGAGGTACAACTTTGCAATATAATGAAAATTGGGATTGCCCAGACGATAATGTCATAATAAAATTTGACTTTTAACAGACTCCGACACAACCGACTCATAAACATGGGAAGCTGATGGTGAAAATGACACTTGTGTGTTAAGAAGATAGTTTTTTTTAGCGGATATAAAGTTTGATATGATTCAACACTTCCAATCAGCTTCCCTGAATTCACCACCTGAATTTCACGAGAGTTTGAATGAAATTATAACATAGTTCGAGTCACGTGTAAGTTTGCTAATTGAAAGTAAGTTACAATCTAGTTGGATAACATATAGTACAAAAGAAAGCTGAATACCTTTAGAGATTTTCACTTTTCCTTTTCCAACAATCTTGGAATGAGATTCATCGATAATTCTAATAAATTCGGAGAGGGTGATCTCTTGATAGTTGGTGAGAACACGAATGTCTCCAATCATGTGATCAGAAGCACCTAAATTTATTATCTAATGTCGAAAATTTCATTGTTAGCTAGATAGGAGGAGAAGATGATATATTGGTGTATCATCAAGCTAGTAGGTTGCTCAGTCATGCTAGTAAGAACCTTCTTCGACACCTCCAGCTGTTTCTTGGCGAAGGGATTAGGGTCGGCCAACCCCTTAGTAAAGGTAGCAGCATGGTCCTTGCTGTCTTGGTCCTTCCTCCCTTGTCCAGGTTTCTAATCTATATGTTTTCTATGTGCTTTTCAACAGTTATCCTTTGTATGACCAAGTTTCTAGCAGTGTTTACACAATGAATGATTCTTTTTTGGCTTTGAATCATGGAAGAAGTTGTGTGTGCAAAACAGAGCTTTCAGTGCTAGATGAACTCACACTTCTTGCCATCATGAGTTTTTTCTGCTTTCTTTTCTTCTAACTTCAGCAAATGCTTCCTTAGTGGTAGGGAGAGGTTTCATCTCCGTGATTCTTTCTTTGTCCTCATCTAAGTTCTTATTTAGACCAATAAGAACTTGGTCATCCTCTTCTTCTCTACCATTATAACATCTTGAGGGAACTTCCATATGTATGTATCATATATATCTAACTGTCGCTAGTACTTTGATAGTGTGTTGAAGTGTTGAGTAACACTCGACTCTTTTTTGTCATGGCTTAAGAAATTTTATCTCAATCTCTAATAGTGTTTTCGGTATCAAAATAAGTTTCATGAGCTATTTCCTAAATCTATTGTGTTGTCTTGTTAAGTAAGAAAGTTTCTCCAACTTTTGTGGTCGTAAAATTGATCAACCAAGGCATGACTATATGATCTGGAATCTTTCATGAATGATGGTTAGGATCAGTGAGCACATGATTTGTGCTCTCTCTAGTGAGATGTGTTTCTTTTTCTTTTCGATAAATGTACATAAACATAGTGTGAGACTATTGAAGGAAATTTATGGTCATTATGTTTATAGTTTGTGATTCTGGCAGCTGCAAAGAGGATTGTGATGGAGGGACGATGGTTGGACCGAGCAGAGAAGGACCTACAGGCTGGTTGAAGGGATTTCAATGGTTATATGGAAGATTTTGACTGTTGAAGGAAAGCTAAGGTGATAGCATTTGAGGATTACCCGCAGATGAAGTTGAAGACGAAGAAGAAGACGATAGTCAAGGACGAAGCAGACAAATTGCTTAGACAAACGAAGACAAAGTCAATTCTTTCGACAGACAAAGACGAAGATGTCATCACATGAAGAAGACGACAATGCCATTTGAAGTAGATACAAATGCGGTCCACGCAGATTCGTTTGAAAGATAGCCGAAGATGTTGTCACAGGGTGAGAGTGATGCCATTTGAAGCAGATGAACAACGACGTTCAATTCACAAATGCCACCGCAAAGTGATGGCAAAGCAGAGGAAGCTGAAGGCGCTGTTGACGCTTAGCGATGCTGACGACTCGAACGAGGCTTCAATATCATGAAGAAAGGCGAATAAACTATGTTATTCTATTCCATCATTTTCAAATTACAACCTTTCCCCTTATTATAAAGGGAATGTTTAGGGCAAACAAAACTAAGGTTATTACAACTTACCAAACACAAAACAAATGATAAAGGAAGTACACACAATATAATAAGAAACATAATAAAAAAAGAATAAAATTGAAATAGGAAGCTTCCACAAATTGATTATGTGGGGCCCATATAACAGGCAGTCTAGGCCGCCTAAAAGGGACATAGGTCCACACATTTAAATTAGGTAGTATCAATTTGAACACAAAATGCCAATTGGCTGTTTTCTACCCAAATCTCATTTATAATTTTCCCTTGAAACCTTCACTTAGGGCTGTAAACGAGCCGAGCTTGAGCGAGCTCAGGCTTGACTCGTGTTCGACTCGTTCGAAATAGCTCATGTTCGAAATTGGCTCGTGAACAGTGTGTTCGTGTTCGACTCGATTTAAATATTTGTGTTCGTGTTCGACTCGAAATTAGCTCGTTAAAATTAAATTGAAAAAAATAGATGTAAGTGTGGGACTCGAACCTGGACCAAATATATACAAAATAAGGGATTAACCACATTACTACATGAGATGTTATGATTTAAATTTAGATATAAATAATATATGTAATATATTATTATATAAATAATATATGTAATATATTATTATATAAATAATTNAAATTTCTTTCTCCTAGTATACACATAAAGTTTCTTGTGCATTTTCTTCTTGTCAATCTCAGGTTGGATATCCTCAAGTGGAGGAACTTGGGAGTCAAGATGGTTAATGGGATGTAGAATATGTTGTGATGACTCTAGATTAGTGTGGGTATCTAGAGTAGTGTCTTAAATATGATATTCAACCAAACTCTCTCTCTGAATTTCAGATTTGAAGTGGGATTATTTTTCAAAGAAAGTAAGATCCATGGAGTTATAATTTTTTTTTAATGGGAGACTAACACTTGTACCCCCTTTTATTTGAAGCATATCCAATAAAGATATATTTGATGAATTTTGGGTCAAATTTTGTGCGTTTTGGTTGGTGAATGTGAACAAAGAGACAACTAAATATTTTTAAAGGAATATTTGATGGGAAGACTCTAATATGAGGTTATGTTTCTATCAAAACATCAAGAGGTGCTCTGCATATAAGGGTCTTGCTTGACATTCTGTTAATGAGGTGGGTGATTGTGAGCAGTGCATCTCCCCCAAAAAATTTTTTGGATATTGTGAGAAAACATTATAGACCTAGATATCTCGAGATATTTATTTTTCCCCTCAGTTATCCCATTTTGTTGTGGAGTTTCAATACGAGAACTTACATTGATGATTCCATTCTTTGTAAGATAGGGTCCATTGATCAAGTTGAAGTATTCCTTTGTATTATCTATTTTGAGAATCTTAATTTTGCAGTAGAATTGAATGTAATTCATTTCTTGAAAAGAGTGAAAGATTTGGGTAGTTTTAGATTTCTTCTTCATTGGAATATCTAGTTGGTTTTGGTGTGATCATCAATGAAGGAGACAAATCATCTGACTCCATTGATGATTTTTAATTTTAATGATCCCCAAATGTCTCTGTAGATGATAGAGAAAGAATGTAAGGATTTATACTGAGATAAAGGATATACATGACGGGTTTGTTTTTCCAATTGACAGGTTTCACACTGATAAAATAGTGACTTTTTATTAATAAAGAGATAGAGGTACAACTTTGTAATATAATGAAAATTGGGATGGCCCAGACGATAATGCCATAATAAAATTTGACTTTTAACAGACTCTGACACAACCGACTCATAAACATGGGAAGATGATGGTGAAAATGACACTTGTGTGTTAAGAAGATAGTTTTTTTTAGCGGATATAAAGTTTGATACAATTCAACACTTCCAATCAGCTTCCCTGAATTCACCACCTGAATTTCACGAGAGTTAGAATGATTATTATAACATAGTTCAAGTCACGTGTAAGTTTGCTGATTGAAAATAAGTTACAATCTAGTTGGATAACATATAGTACAAAAAAAATCTGAATACCTTTCCAGATTTTCACTTTCCTTTTCCAACAATCTTGGAATGAGATCCATCCACAATTCTAANTTGCATCCTCTCCTTGATGAGATGACAACTTTTCCTTGCCTCAATAGATGATATTTGGGTAAATGGGTGATGTTGATGCAAAAAATGTATGAAACATATAATAAACTGGTCTCATGTTTCATGTTTGCCTCAATTTGGTTTGTGTCGAGTTGAACTCTGTCATTCTATCTTGTATTATATATGGGCATGAATCGGGTTATGTAGTTTCAGATTCGTGGTGAAGTTTTGGTCACCTCCGAGTTTGACCCAATAATTCGAATGGATGTTCTTAGTTGGAAGGAAGAAGTTTTGGGCAACTCCGAGTTTGACTCAATAATTCAAATGGATGTTCTTAGTTAGAAGGAATTTGATTCTTATTTTGTCAAGGCTTGATTTTACATGTTTAGATACCTTTTATTTAGAATCAAAACAAGACCCACAATTGATAATTTCTCATCATACCGACATTCAGCTTAAAGCAACAAAAAAAAAAGTCTTCAACTTTAGAAATCCTATTTACAGCAATGACCTCAAATGTATGGAAACTTTAGACTTAGGAAATGATGCAAACAATATTCTTTTTTATATCTATTATANACTCAAAGTACGAAGATATAAAAGAGCAAGGATTGTATTCACCAAAGTTAGCCGCATTTCATGCTAGTAGATGAAGAAAGCTTTTTTCTGAAAGCAGTCACAAAAAGTTGCATGTTATTCTATCAAACTAATAGCCAAATTTGAAGCAAGGGTGTCAATAAATGACTTANGAATTTCTTTCTCCTAGTATACACATAAAGTTCCTTGTGCATTTTCTTCTTGTCAATCTCGGGTTGGATATCCTCAAGTGGAGGAACTTGGGAGTCAAGATGGTTAATGGGATGTAGAATATGTTGTGATGACTCTAGATTAGTGTGGGTATCTAGAGTAGTGTCTTAAATATGATATTCAACCAAACTCTCTCTCTGAATTTCAGATTTGAAGTGAGATTATTTTTCAAAGAAAGTAAGATCCATGGAGTTATATTTTTTTTTTTAATGGGAGACTAACACTTGTATCCCCTTTTATTTGAAGCATATCCAATAAAGATATATTTGATGAATTTTGGGTCAAATTTTGTGCGTTTTGGTTGGTGAATGTGAACAAAGAGACAACTAAATATTTTTAAAGGAATATTTGATGGGAAGACTCTAATATGAGGTTATGTTTCTATCAAAACATCAAGAGGTGCTCTGCATATAAGGGTCTTGCTTGACATTCTATTAATGAGCTGGGTGATTGTGAGCAGTGCAACTCCCCCAAAAAAAATTTTGGATATTGTGAGAAAACATTATAAACCTAGATATCTCGAGATGTTTATTTTTTCCCTCAGTTATCTCATTTTGTTGTGGAGTTTCAATACGAGAACTTACATTGATGATTCCATTCTTGTAAGATAGGGTCCATTGATCAAGTTGAAGTATTCCTTTGTATTATCTATTTTGAGAATCTTAATTTTGCAGTAGAATTGAATGTAATTCATTTCTTGAAAAGAGTGAAAAATTTGGGTAGTTTTAGATTTCTTCTTCATTGGAATATCTAGTTGGTTTTAGTGCGATCATCAATGAAGGAGACAAATCATCTGACTCCATTGATGATTTTCAATTTTGATGACCCCCAAATGTCACTGTAGATGATAGAGAAAGAATGTAAGGATTTATACTGAGATAAGGGATATACATGACAAGTTTGTTTTTCCAATTGACAGGTTTCACACTGATAAAACAGTGACTTTTTATTAATAAAGAGATAGAGGTACAACTTTGTAATATAATGAAAATTGGGATGACCCAGACGATAATGCCATAATAAAATTTGACTTTTAACAGACTCTGACACAACCGACTCATAAACATGGGAAGATGATGGTGAAAATGACACTTGTGTGTTAAGAAGATAGTTTTTTTTAGCGAATATAAAGTTTGATATAATTCAACACTTCCAATCAGCTTCCCTGAATTCACCACCTGAAATTCACGAGAGTTAGAATGATTATTATAACATAGTTCAAGTCACGTGTAAGTTTGCTAATTGAAAATAAGTTACAATCTAGTTGGATAACATATAGTACAAAAAAAATCTGAATACCTTTCCAGATTTTCACTTTTCCTTTTCCAACAATCTTGGAATGAGATCCATCCACAATTCTAACAAATTTGGAGATGGTGATCTCTTGATAGCTGGTGAGAACACGAATGTCTCCAATCATGTGATCAGAAGCACCTAAATTTATTATCTAATGTCGAAAATTTTATTGTTAGCTAGATAGGAGGAGAAGATAATATATTGTGTATCATCAATCTAGTAGGTTGCTCAGTCATGCTAGTAAGAACCTTCTTCGACACCTCCAGCTGTTTGTTGGCGAAGGGATTAGGGTCGGCCAACCCTTTAGAAAATGTATGCATGGTCCTTGCTATCTTGCTCCTTCCTCCCTTGTCTAGGTTTCTAATCTATATGTTTTCTATGTACTTTTCAACACTTATCCTTTGTATGACCAAGTTTCTAGCAGTGTTTACACAGTGAATGATTCTTTTTTGGCTTTGAATCATGGAAGAAGTTGTGTGTACAAAACAGAGCTTTCAGTGCTAGATGAACTCACACTTCTTGCTATCATGAGTTTTTTCTGCTTTCTTTTCTTCTAACTTCAGCAAATGCTTTCTTAGTGGTAGGGAGAGGCTTCATCTCCATGATTCTTTCTTTGACCTCATCTAAGTTCTTATTTAGACCAATAAGAACTTGGTCATCCTCTTCTTTTCTACCATTATTTTATATATCATAGCATCTTGAGGGAACTTCCATATATATGTATCATATATATCCAACTGTCGCTAGTACTTTGATAGTGTGTTGAAGTGTTGAGTAACACTTGACTCCTTTTTGTCATGGCTTAAGCAATTTTATCTCAATCTCTAATGGTGTTTTCGGTATCAAAATAAGTTTCATGAGCTATTTCCTAAATCCATTGTGCTGTCTTCTAAATTAAGAAAGTTTCTCCAACTTCTGTGGTCATAAAATTGATCAACCAAGACATGACTATATGATCTGGAATCTTTCATGAATGATGGTTAGGATCAGTGAGCACAAGATTTGTGCTCTCTCTAGTGAGATGTGTTTCTTTTTCTTTTCGATAAATGTACATGAACATAGTGTGGGACTATTGAAGGAAATTTATGATCATTATGTTTATAGTTTGTGATTTTGGCAGCTGCAAAGAGGATTGTGATGGATGGACGATTGTTGGAGCGAGCAGAGAAGGATCTACAGGTTGGTTGAAGGGATTTCGATGGTTATATGGAAGATTCTGATTGTTGAAGGAGAGCTAAGGTGATAGCATTTGAGGATTACCAACAGATGAAGCCGAAAATGAAGAAAAAGACGATAGTCAAGGACGAAGCAGACAAATTGCTTAGACAAACGAAGACAAAGTCAATTCTTTCGACATACAAAGACGAAGATGTCATCACATGAAGAAGATGACAATGCCATTTGAAGCAAATACAAATGTGTTCCACACAGATTCGTTCGAAAGATAGATGAAGATGTTGTCGCGGGGTAACAGTGATGCCATTTGAAGCAGACGAACAACGACGATAAACTCGCAAATGCCAGCACAAAGTGATGGCAAAGCAGAGGAAGCTGAAGGCGTCGTTGACGCTTAGCGATGCTGATGACTCGAACGAGCCTTCAATATCATGAAGAAAGGTGAATAAACTATATTATTCTATTCCATCATTTTCAAATTACAACCTTTCCCCTTATTATAAAGGGAATGTTTAGGGCAAACAAAANTTTATATATCATAGCATCTTGAGGGAACTTCCATATATATGTATTATATATATCCAACTGTCGTTGGTACTTTGATAGTGTGTTGAAGTGTTGAGTAACACTTGACTCTTTTTTGTCATGGCTTAAGCAATTTTATCTCAATCTCTAATAGTGTTTTCGGTATCAAAATAAGTTTCATGAGCTATTTCCTAAATCTATTGTGCTGTCTTGTAAAGTAAGAAAGTTTCTCCAACTTCTGTGGTCATAAAATTGATCAACCAAGACATGACTATATGATCTGGAATCTTTCATGAATGATGGTTAGGATCAGTGAGCACAAGATTTGTGCTCTCTCTAGTGAGATGTGTTTCTTTTTCTTTTCGATAAATGTACATAAACATAGTGTGGGACTATTGAAGGAAATTTATGATCATTATGTTTATAGTTTGTGATTCTGGCAGCTGCAAAGGGGATTGTGATGGCTGGACGATTGTTGGAGCGAGCAGAGAATGACCTACAGGTTGGTTGAAGGGATTTCAATGGTTATATGGAAGATTCTGATTGTTGAAGGAGAGCTAAGGTGATAGCATTTGAGGATTACCAACAGATGAAGCCGAAAATGAAGAAAAAGACGATAGTCAAGGACGAAGCAGACAAATTGCTTAGACAAACGAAGACAAAGTCAATTCTTTCGACATACAAAGACGAAGATGTCATCACATGAAGAAGATGACAATGCCATTTGAAGCAGATACAAATGTGGTCCACACAGATTCGTTCGAAAGATAGACGAAGATGTTGTCGCGGGGTAACAGTGATGCCATTTGAAGCAGACGAACAACGACGATCAACTCGCAAATGCCACCGCAAAGTGATGGCAAAGCAGAGGAAGCTGAAGGCGCCGTTGGCGCTTAGCGATGCTGATGACTCAAACGAGGCTTCAATATCATGAAGAAAGGTGAATAAACTATATTATTCTATTCCATCATTTACAAATTACAACCTTTCCCGTTATTATAAAGGGAATGTTTAGGGCAAACATAACTAAGGTTATTACAACTTACCAAACACAAAACAAACAATAAAGGAAGTACACACAATATAATAAGAAACATAATAAAAAAAGAATGAAATTGAAATAGGAAGCTTCCACAAATTGATTATGTGGGGCCCATATAACAGGCAGTCTAGGCCACCTAAAAGGGACATAGGTTCACACATTTAAATTCGGTAGTATCAATTTGAACACAAAATGCCAATTGGCTGTTTTTCTACCCAAATCTCATTTATAATTTTCCCTTCAAACCTTCACTTAGGGCTGTAAACGAGCCGAGCTTGAGCGAGCATAGACTTGGTTCGTGTTCGGCTAGTTCGAAATAGCTTGTGTTCAAAATCGGCTCGTGTTCGAAATTGGCTCGTGAACAGTGTGTTCGTGTTCTACCCGATTTAAATATTCGTGTTCGTGTTTGGCTTGTGTTCGACTCGAAATTAGCTCGTTAAAATTAAATTGAAAAAAATAGATGTAAAGTGTGGGACTCGCCTGGATCAAATATATAAAAAATAAGGGATTAACCACATTACTACATGAAATGTTATGATTTAAACTTAAATATAAATATATATAATATATTATTATATAAATAATATATGTAATATATTATNTTGTTTTTCTACCCAAATCTCATTTATAATTTTCCCTTGAAACCTTCACTTAGGGCTGTAAACGAGCCGAGATTGAGCGAGCTCAGGCTTGGTTCGTGTGCGGCTCGTTCGAAATAGCTTGTGTTCAAAATCGGCTCGTGTTCGAAATTGGCTCGTGAACAGTGTGTTCGTGTTCTACCCGATTTAAATATTCGTGTTCGTGTTTGGCTCATGTTCGACTCGAAATTAGCTCGTTAAAATTAAATTGAAAAAAATAGATGTAAAGTTTGGGACTCGCCTGGACCAAATATATACAAAATAAGGGATTAACCACATTACTACATGAAATGTTATGATTTAAACTTAGATATAAATATATATAATTTATTATTATATAAATAATATATGTAATATATTATTATATAAATAATTATATATATTTTTTTTATATCGAGTTAAAATGAACCGAACACGAGCGAACAAAGAAATGTTCGTGTTCGGCTCGTTTATAATTTGAGCTTTAAAAACTTGTTCGTGTTCGGCTCGTTTACTTAACAAACGAGCCGAACATGAGCTACTAACGAGCCGAACACAAGCTGTTCGCGAACAACGAGCTTTTTTGACAGCCATACCTTCACTCAGTTAAATACTTTTTTATTGCAACATTAATCAATTTAGAAGGGAGTTTTCAATTCACAGAAAAATTCCTTTTTTTCATATTAAACTATAAACCATATTAATCAAATAAATCTTAATTATGCCGTACAATGCTAAATTTTCACTGCATAGAATGAGATGCACATAATTTGACAAAAAGTTTTACTTAAAATTTAATGGTCTAGGTTTAACCTAGTAGGTGTGGTTGATTCCAAAGCAGAAAGAAAATATGAAAGAATCAACTATAAATGTTCTCGAGTCTTTGATAAAATACTTTCAATTCCTAGTACTTACTGTGATTTGTTGCAAGCAAATATTCAATAGCTATTTGTATAGAAAAGAGAAAAAGAGGAGATGAAATGATATCATAACCTACTTACAGTGCCAACATAAGTGGTTTTACTGCGTGACATTGATTTTGAAAGTCGGGAACAGCTTTGGTTTCCCAATCAACCGTGCAGACATGATCTATTCTTGCCAGCGAAAAATTATTCTTTGGAGATTGGTTGTTGACTTGATCTCCTATACATGATGCACTGAGAGTTCGTGGAAACTTGACTTTATGTGCTAGAAAAGAGAAAATACATGGTTGATTTGATATATTTCTCAAAGTAACTAATGTTTTTACATTTTTTCTCAAGAAGCATGAATACTTTTGGGATACATATAGGTCTAAAACATATTTTGGAAAGTGAGTTTCGCTACACCTTGTTACATTTTAGCTTGGGTTTGTAGATGAATCAGTAAAGTATGCTGCTCAAATAGACTTTATTACATGATAAACTGGTTTGTTTCTTTTAGTCATCTTTTAGAACTTGTATACCCATCCCTTAAAGGTTTTCACTGTGAATGTTTTCTTTCTTGCACTAGCTGTATCAAGTAACAACTGTTTTCTCTTAGGACAGCTACATTCTCACAGACATCTTTACTCGTTTAGGGTTTGCCAGGCTTTCGTTTGTTGCATTTTTATATATTTCTAGAATAGTTGAGCATTGCACTCATCAACATCTGAGATTATGAGATACCCATAATGTGTGTGATTATGCTTGAGCCGCACAAACACACGTTTAACACTTCAACCATGGGATTGGGCAGAAAAGTTGTTTTGCTGTATTATTTTTACTATTCCTCAGTTACATGTAGATTGCCTGCTACAATACAGGTACAAATCCTAAACTTGATCATGGAAATTACATTGAGTTTTTGAATGCATCTTAGGGTCGAGGGTCTCCCAAATATAAATGTAGAATGTCATGCAAAAGTTCGTGCACAAAGTTCAAAATTTGTAGTCCAATAACTCTTAGGGAAAGCTTTTCATTTTTATCTAAATTAGAAAATGCATAAATCTTGCTNAGTTGAGCATTGCACTCATTAACATCTGAGATTATGAGATACCCATAATGTGTGTGATTATGCTTGAGCCGCACAAACACACGTTTAACACTTCAACCATGGGATTGGGCAGAAAAGTTGTTTTGCTGTATTATTTTTACTATTCCTCAGTTACATGTAGATTGCCTGCTACAATACAGGTACAAATCCTAAACTTGATCATGGAAATTACATTGAGTTTTTGAATGCATCTTAGGGTCGAGGGTCTCCCAAATATAAATGTAGAATGTCATGCAAAAGTTCGTGCACAAAGTTCAAAATTTGTAGTCCAATAACTCTTAGGGAAAGCTTTTCATTTTTATCTAAATTAGAAAATGCATAAATCTTGCTTCAAAAGACAGTGTAAGTATATTAAAAAAACTAAAATTTTATAAAGTCATTTAATATTAAAATAAAAGCATGTAGTGATTATGATTCACATTGTAAAAAGAAATGAAAAAAGTAATAGACTTGACTATATCTCATTTACTATCCTAACAAATCTCAAAGTACGAAGATATAAAAGAGCAAGGATTGTACTCACCAAAGTTATCCGCATTTCATGCTTCACAAAAAGTTGCATGTTATTCTATCAAACTAATAGCCAAATTTGAAGCAAGGGTGTCAATAAATGACTTAACATGACAATCTTACAAAAAATTGACTACAAAAAATTACGTTTGAGTGGCTTGAATAATATATATGGGTTGGGTTTGTTTAAAAAATATAGAACTATTCAATTTTTAGGTCAGATTGAGTTTAATTAAAAAAAATTAATATCAACTCTTAAAACAACTTGTTTTATTTTTAAGTCTACAATGCATCCTCTCCTTGATGAGATGACAACTCTTCCTTGCCTCAATAGATGATATATGGGTAAATGGGTGATGTTGATGCAAAAAATGTATGAAACACATAATAAACTGGTCTCATGCTTCATGTTTGCCTCATGGGTTTGTGTCGAGTTGGACTCTGGTCATTCTATCTTGTATTATATATGGGCATGAATCGGGTTATGTAGTTTCAGATTCGTGGTGAAGTTTTGGTCACCTCCGAGTTTGACCCAATAATTCGAATGGATGTTCTTAGTTGGAAGGAAGAAGTTTTGGTCAACTCCGAGTTTGACCCAATAATTCAAATGGATGTTCTTAGTTAGAAGGAATTTGATTCTTATTTTTTCAAGGCTTGATTTTACATGTTTAGATACCTTTTATTTAGAATCAAAACAAGACCCACAATTGATAATTTCTCATCTTACCAACATTCGGCTTAAAGCAACAAAAAAAAATATGTCTTCAACTTTAGAAATCCTATTTACAGCAATGGCCTTAAATGTATGGAAACTTTAGACTTAGGAAATGAGGCAAACAATATTCTTTTTTATATCTATTATAACGTCAATCACAGAAGTATAGGATTCATATATCTTTGCTTCAGTAGATAATCACATATAGGATGAACAATGATAATATACAAGATAATAGATTGAAGCCAAATACCACAACCTTGCAAGGAAAGCTAAATAAACATGTGATTCACATAGGAAAATTTCAAATTCAACGATCACCCATAATGTGAAGTCAATAGTGATAATCTTTCGAAGTAATGATAAAAACAGCCAAAATCAGCAATTGGATAGCATAGAGGATCAGTTGATGCTAGCTAAATTGTTCCAACATATTGTTTACTAGTGAATCAAAACTAACCTAAGAAGTCAAAACAGTACATAACCTATCCTTTTCTCATAATCAACCTCTTCATAGGTATGCTACACTAGATCAAAATATAGAATAAAAAACGAAATAATAAAAAAGGAGCTCATAATAGCCAAGTCGTAGCCTCAATGCTGTTGTTTTATGCTTTTGACTGGTATAAAAATTTGATTTCATTAAATTTTTTTGGGTTGAAAATAAAATCAATTTTGACAAATTCAACAGTTGATATTCGTCAACCAAAATTATGTCTATCTACAACACTGCAAATTAATCCAAAGTACATCATCACGTTAGTGGTAGATATCATTAATATTCCCCATTATTTGCTGATACAAATCATCATTTATAATAACTTGGAAATAAGAAGAGTAGAATTTCCTGGTAAAGTATTGGATTTGAATTTGCACAAAGGAGATGAAAAGAGAATTATTCAAGGCATTGACTACATGTTCTATGCTTGAAATTAGAAGCTTGTGTTGCATCAACCCTACTANGCATGCAAGCATGCAAGTCAATAGTGATAATCTTTCGAAGTAATGATAAAAACAGCCAAAATCAGCAATTGGATAGCATAGAGGATCAGTTGATGCTAGCTAAATTGTTCCAACATATTGTTTACTAGTGAATCAAAACTAACCTAAGAAGTCAAAACAGTACAGAACCTATCCTATTCTCATAATCAACCTCTTCATAGGTATGCTACACCAGATCAAAATATAGAATAAAAAACGAAATAATAAAAAAGGAGCTCATAATAGCCAAGTCGTAGCCTCAATGCTGTTGTTTTATGCTTTTGACTGGTATAAAAATTTGATTTCATTAAATTTTTTTGGGTTGAAAATAAAATCAATTTTGACAAATTCAACAGTTGATATTCGTCAACCAAAATTATGTCTATTTACAACACTACAAATTAATCCAAAGTTCATCATCACGTTAGTGGTAGATATCGTTAATATTCCCCATTATTTGCTGATACAAATCATCATTTATAATAACTTGGAAATAAGAAGAGTAGAATTTCCTGGTAAACTATTGGATTTGAATTTGCACAAAGGAGATGAAAAGAGAATTATTCAAGGCATTGACTACATGTTCTATGCTTGAAATTAGAAGCTTGTGTTGCATCAACCCTACTACAACCCTAAAACTTTAGCTCCCTTAAAATGTGTTCTTCACACAAGGTTAGGCTAGTTTGGTTGAATCAAGATTGATTAAACAAATTTCTGCTGAATGAGGCATATTTTGTACCGAATGGATCCGGGCTTTTGTTAGGGGATTCGCTTGAAATTATTTGCAGCTGTTTATGTTTATTTGAAAAATTACAATGACATGAAGGCCACGCTCAACATTTGTAGAGATAGGTGGTGTGCATAATGATGTTTAAGATGTCAGAATTACAGTGGGTTTGATTGGTGGCATGGAAGTAGGTTCAAAAATGACATTTCTCATGGATTTTTTGCCGAAGCTTTTCTAATGGCTTAATACGAATTTTACCAAAGGTTTTGGGGACAAATAAGTTTTTTTATTTGAGATCGAATAATAAATCCATTTGAACGTTGTCATCACTTTGTTTAGTTTGTCAAATTTTTGACCATGTGCTTGGTTAGGTGATTATGATTCAGGAATAAAGTCCATTTGTAAATATCAAGTGGAGGTAATTTTTTAGGAAGATCATTAAGACACTAATTTATTAAATTCAGAGAAAACTTGACTAACATCTATAGTCATGGGCACATTATTAGGCTAACAATCTTTTAATTTAATGGCTGTTTACTCATAGATTACCCCTTCTGCTGGCTTTTTTTTCAGTTATGTAAGGATTTTTTTGGTAGTTCATTAGGCGTTCGTCTTTCATAGAAATAGTCTTTGTAAGTTTAGTTGGTTTTGAGGCTATCATTTCATTTTCCTAAGCACATAACTATTGGGCCTCCTATAGTGTAACATTTAAATCATATATCCACATTCTTTCCGAAAGATTGTTGCAATATCTAAAATTTTGATGCCTCATTGATTGTAGGATTCCTTAAAAGTCCAGGTTTATGTAATGCAAATCTTGAATGTGACGTGATGCATGAGAAGACTCGCAAAAGATAAAAATTCACAATCAACCAACTCAAATTTTGGCAAAAACCATCTGTTTGATGTGAGTCAAAAAGCATGTAAAAGTGACTCCAATTAATAAATTGGAAATTCTCCAAGAGCAGAAACATTGCAAGACATTTGAAATCGAGATAGAATCATATATGTTTAGGATTCACACGAAAAAAAGAAATTAGATTGTAACAAATTTGAATAAATTTCAAAATTTATATAATTAATCATAGATTATATGTTTAAAAATGAACAATGCAAAGGTCACCAAAGCGGATCCAAACCTCACATTAAATGCACTATATTTGAAGAACTTGCCTCTATCTAGCACAGAAATTTTAGAGGTGTTTGAAATTTTTACC
>JXCR01121168.1:56301-66674 GCA_002079205.1 Phalaenopsis hybrid cultivar
TATTGTTCGAAGTGATGGTGATATGGGAGGGATGTTATTAGTAAACTTAAGAGTTGGATTGCTGAAGTGTAGGAATGCATTGGTCTATTGTGTGATAGAAAATTATCATGCTGAAAATTTTTTAAGATGGTGGTGTGACCTGCAATGCTTTATGTTGCAGAATTTTGGCCTATAAAAGAAAAGCATAAAGCTAAGTGTTGCTGAGATGAGAATGCTTAGGTGGATGAGTGATTTTAAATTTAGAGATAAAATGGAAAATGAATATATTTGTGAATGGTTTGGTTCAGCTTCAGTGGCAGACAAGATTAGAGATAGTCGTCTTAGATGGTTTGGTCACGTTAAACATCGATCATATGATAATCCGATTAGGAGGGTAGATGTATTAGATTCAACTTATGTTAAAAAAGGTAGAGGTATATCTAACAAAACCTTAGTCTTAATTTATTAGAATTAAATGAATATATGACACTCAATAGGATAAAATGGAGAGAAAGGATTCATGTTGCCAACCTCACTTAGTTGGATAAAAGCTCGGCTTGGGAGATATTTCTGAACTATTGTTCCTGAAAGGGAAAAACAAGATTGATGATGGAATCCTTGGTGGTAGATTGGTAGTTAACTTGTTATTTCCTTTTCCGCAAAAAAAACCTTGTTATTTTCTTCCTGGCCTTATAATTTGGAAAGAAATAAAACATGAAATTTTTTTTAAAAATAATGTAAAATCAGCCAAACATAATGCATTTCACATTGTGTTATATATTTAGAAAGTTAGTTGAATAATTAGCTTAGGAACAAAATTGCACCAAAACATTTATAGGAATTTGTTCCTGAATGACAAAGCTAACTCAATTTAGATTTTATTAAGGTACTTGGGTGCTAAGCGATAACTTAATTAAAGAGAATTAAGCAAATAGGTGGATGGCCGATTCCCTCGTAGAAATGACCAAAAAGACCCTTTTAAAAATTCTGCAAGTTCATCATGATGTTGTACACTTAAAAGTGAAATCTTTTGTGGAATGAAATTATCAATTAGAGCTTGTTAGAAGTTCTAACCGTTATTTATGACCCCAATCGCCTATTTTTGGAAATTTGCTTAACCACCAAATTTCTCCTTTGCCTTTCTTAGTCATCCATCTTCACTGCACTAGAAGGGGACTACCATGTCGATCAACTTTCAAAATTTGACATCAAACATTAGGGTCTATCATTATCATTGCCCAACACTAATGCTTTGATTACATATGTCGCCCATCCGCCATCGCTTATCCTCCAATGACCAGTGTTGACCGACTATTATAGTTTATCTCTTATTCTCTAATACCACCACCCGTCCTCATCTTTCATTTAGTTTGTCTTACATCATAATTCATAAATTAGCTCAGGTTTTCAAGATGTATTTATTCTTATAGGTAATATTCATTTGTGAAACTTAAAATCCTCACAGATTTTCAAAATATCATACTCTATTTTATGTTGTTTTAATCAAAATATAATCTCAAATACAAAAACCCTTTCATATTACATATTTCATGTTGTTTTAATCAAAGACCTAACTTTGACTTCACTGAAATGATGGTTGAAATGTCTAAAAGAGGAAATTGAAATTGTGATGAAGTAGAAGACACTATGGCAATAATGTGTGTTGGAACCAAATAGGTTATAGTGCATGTAAAATTTAAGAAAAATTCAGGCACCATTCCTTAAATGTAACCTCAATTCTTAGTTTCAATCCAAATAAAATTAGTGATTCTAGAGTATGTTTAATTGAACAAATGAATTATAAGATTTAAAAAAAAGATGAAGATTTTCATACATACCACTCAATTCCCATTTATTTACATATTTAACACCGAAAATTTAATTTTTGCATGTTTGCCACCTTATATATGCTTAAAAATGTCACTTTTTGAAAGGTAAAATATTGGTATTTTAGATATGATATTAAACATTTGGCTGGTTTAAATGTAAATGAAGCAAAGTTTAGCTGCTAGATATGCAAATACATACAAATTGGTTAGTATATATGCAAATGCTCCAAAATAGAAATCAAAGTATGGAGAGCATTTTCCTATCCTAATGAAAAAAACCCCATCTTGAAGGTCATTTTTATAACCACAAAAGTATACTTTTCTAGTATATCAAATTGCAATAATACATCCTTAGGATTTAGAAATGAAATTAAAATTGCACTACAAAAGTAATGAGCTTTCAAGCAATTATATTTTTAAGTAATTTTTGTCATTTATAAAAAAATTACCAATAAGAGAAAATAAGAAGGAATTACTAGTTTATTTGTCATTATATCATCCAATATCATAAATACTTACCTTCACATGAATTGATAAAGAAGGTTGAATATTAATCATAAAGAAGGATAAAAGAGAGTGGTTGATATTAATAAAAAGTGGGGAATCTAATGTCAACCTAGTGCTCATAACATGATTATAAAATATCTTCAAATGGAGAGAACCCAAGACCAAGGAGATCAAAGTGGACCTAGTAAGAGATGATTTCAAGTTCATTCCTAGGAGGGTTGAGTTGACTATTGGTTGGAGGTTCAATTAAATAGGGTCATCTAACTTGTGAGGCACTAGAAAAGAGAGTTTTCTAGAAGGGAATAGATGGGAGAAATCAATGCATTGAAGAGCAAAGAAAACTTTGGCACTAATAGATGTAGTTATTAAATGTTATACTAAGTTTAGATCAAGTACAAAATGTAGGACAATATTTGATTGTGGAAACATTGAGGGAGATAGGTATTGATCAATGATCAAGTAAACACAATGATGTCATCGCAAAGCTTTAGATTGGGTCTCAAGAGCATGGTTGCACTAGGTTAAAGCTGAGTTGATTAGAACATCAATATAACTACAACAACAACAGGCTTTTATCCCTCTAAGTGGAGTCGGTTATATGAATCTTTTTCTTACAATGTGTCATATTTAGTGTCATATTTTCATTTAATTTTAATAATATAAGTTCAATTTTTTAAACAACGTGCCCAAGCCTTTTTAAGTCTACCTCTAGTTTTCTTAAGTTGAATCTAAATATCTTTTCTCCTAACTGGATCACCAACTGGTCGACATTTAATGTGAACAAACCATCTAAGTGACCCTCTCTAATCATGTCTACCGTCAGAGCAGCACCAACCCTTTCACTGATATAATCATTTCACATTTTGTATGTGCTTACCACCTTGGGCTATCCTCTATTTTGATGACATTTCTTATCATTTTGTATATTTTCATATAAGTTTATTTATTTGAAAAAACTTACAAATAAAATTGAGTATTCTTTCTTTTTTTTAAATAGTTTTATAGCTCATTTGCTTTAGATCTTATTTTATTTAAGTGATACCCTTCCTCTGACTTGGAATAGGTGGTTATCAATCTTATATTTTACTTTTTTCTCTTTCATCCACTACATTTGAATTCCAGAACACCATTTCTTATTGTGAATCCATAACATTAGAATTCTATTATTTTTAATTTTTTTTAAATGAACATTAAAGTCGCCAGCTTGTCTATTTCTATGTCATCGTATAATTCCCTTTTCAAATAAATCTCCCTCTCATATAATAGAAATGACTCGAGGAAGTGAGAAATAAAAAGAAGGATATACGACAGAAATAAACAAACAAATTTAAAAAGAAACATGGAAGGCTTATGTAAGATAATCCTCGTGTGATAGGTCGAGAGTGTACATCCAAACAAAATTGGATTGAAATACCTTAAAACACTATATTCACGAAGAAAATCCTCACATAAGCCACCCATAACCAGAAAACTAAAAAGAATATTTTTGTTTTGGGATCAAGAGCACTCCCAAAGAAACGTATCCCTTTGATTAATTACATATTGGGAGATACTCAAGAATACTCTCGATAAAAGGCGTCTTGCTTACATTATCACGATAAATGGTGGGTTGGTCACCAAAATGATGGTTATTTCAATCAAGAGCATTTCACCATTGTTAACCTCACTTTTTGTGAGGGCCTACTCACTCACTTCCACATAACCCTAAACTAGGGTTATGCCCTCTTCAGCCTCATCCGAACAAGATCAGACCCTCAACCCCTTGGTTGAGTTGGTTTAGTTTTAGCTTGATGCTAAGACATGGGCAAGACACGGGTTCAGTCCCAAACCCCTAGGGATTTCCATAGACCCCAGGGATCATCATCACACCAAAATCCACAATTGGAAAGGGGACTACCTAAATTGATCCCTAGCCTCACTTAAGGACTCTCCAAACCCTAATGAACTAAAAACCACCTTGAAATTCCAACACACTCGCTTGAAATTAAGGCTTGATGGCATCATGGGTGGTCAAATAAAATCAGGCCTACCCCAATTTTGATCAATTGACCCCATTACCAAACAATTGGGCCCCACTCAAGACATCAAACCACTTGGATACCAAAATTAGCACCATGGGGGTCAAACCTCATAATTCTCCTAATTATTTAATTAGGTAAATTATGAAATGCCATTAGGGCTTGGACCTTTGGACTAAACCCAAATACATTAGGTTAGCCCAAAATTCCAAAACCCAAAACCAAAGCCCATGAACCATCCTCCATGGGTCACCCATAACCCAACCATGACCCATCATGACACATGGTGAAAAAAAAAACAATTTAAATAATTTGACCTAAGTCCAAGCACTAAATGACCAACCAAACACTCTTCACCATGGAAAGAGACAGATGACACTTTGTTCTAGACTTCTTTGACCAACTCTTGGGGAGCCAAGACTAGACCAAATCTTGACTTAACCACCTACCAAAAGGTTTTCCCAAACAAGCTAAGCACCCTCTCATGCCTCCTCCACTCCCATTGGCACCACCATGGCCAAGACATGGAGAATTGCAAAAGCTCCTGATTTCACTCTGGAAATTATATGAGGAGCGACCCGAGTTTCCTCATGCCCGATCAAGCTCCACCCTAAGCTCCCATGGCTATAAATAGCCCATACCCGAGAGCTTCCACACACAACTAAATTTCTCATAGAACCGCCTAGCTCTCTTGCTCCCTACAGCAAAGTGCTCCCCTTGACCTAGACAATTGATCCCTACCATCATCAAACCTTCAACTCCACTACCCTAATTTAACCACCTAAATCTAAAGCAATTTTTTGCCACAACATCAACTTATTCAAAACTCAAATCCAACCCTCCCACAAGCTTCACCAAGCCTTAAGACACTCCCCTCAATCAAAATTGAGCCTTCCCGCGGCCTCTAACCCATTCCAACACCAAAAGGTGGCACCATTTGGACTAGCTCATAGCAGAGCCAAATTCAGCTCAAATTGAAGCAAAGAGGAGGTTTGTGACATCAAGACGAAGCTCTCTGTCAAGCCCAATTGAGGCCTCACCAGGTTAGTCGAAAGATGGTTATCAGTTCAAGGACGCAAGGTGACCTTACTTAAGAAGTGCTAGAGGAAATCCCTCGAGCCAATGTCCGAGTACCAGGCGCTACGACGCTGAAGTAACCCATGCCAGACTCTTAGGAAAAGCTCAAACGACCTTCAATAAAAGGGTACCTATACCCGGATATAGGTGGGTAGGTAGAGAATACCTGGGGGCGCGAGACAACTCTCTTTGATATTTCCGGCCGAAACTTGTACACAACACTTGTACGTTGATGCATGCATAAAGGTACCCGCCCCCTTTTTCTTTAGATTTCGTTTACGACAGGACCTACCCTATTCTCGAACCCTCTGCTGAGCTTGACTCTGCCCACATTTCTTTTTCATGGGGCCAAAGAAATGTCCTCTTGTGACAATGTATGGATCAATATATCTAAATATTTCTCTTGAGTTAGTATTTTATGAAACAAAATGAACAATGCATGTCTATCAAACCATATAGATAGGTTCATCTCACCTAGATGAAGCTATAGGAACAAGCTCCATCCAAGTTGGTTGAAAATCGAGCGAGATCTTAGGGTTTGATCATAGACGGCTCTCAGTTCTTTGTCCCGTCGGGATGATAAATCGATGTCATCTTTTTTTGTGTATTAGAAATACACGAGAAAGATTAAATCAAATAACCAGACCACAGGAGAGGAGCACTGGACCGCGGGACAGCACGACAACCACGTGGAAAGCACACCCAATCACAAAGAGCCACATGGACATTCGACAACTCTGAGGATCCAGTCAACGTCACGTGGTTATGTAATTCATATTTTCTGGATTAATTAAATCCAAAAAATCAAATAAAACTTTAAAAATACATAACTTAATGTAGAAAAATCATAAAAATTAAATAAAAGTACTCTAGAATCAGTGAACTGAGGCGAAAATAAAAAAAAATAAAATTGGAAATAATTAAATTATATTTAATTTTTAATTACTTAAATACTCCAAAGATTATTTTAATTATTAAAAATTAAATATAAACCAAAAAATATGAAAATTTGAGCGATTAATCCATCCACCTTTGGGAACATTTCTTAATTTTTCAAGGTCAGGGTTTCCCTTACATTAAAATAATTAATTTTTTTACCAAATTTCTAATTATTTAGGAAAATAATTATAAATAATTTGAAAATTGAAAATAAAAATGGAAATTAAAAGAAAATTTAGGGCTGTGAAATTAAACACTAAAATAATAATTTTTCCTCCTAAGAACTTAAAATGGAATTAAGGAAACTTAGGGGTAAAAAAGTAAAATTAAAATTTTATAATTTGGCCCAAATTGTCCCCTAAAAATTAATTTAACATTAAACCAGCCTTAGGTATCCACCCTAACAGGGGTATTGAGGGACTAATATCATGGTTATCCCTCTAACCATGAAACCACCCTTCATGATTCAGGTTAGCCCCAAATTGAGCTTGAACTTGGCTTAGGACTAACTTAAATTAGACCTAAGTGGACCCACAATTGGACTTAGTCCAATTGAGATTAAACCTGACCCCCAATCAAATCAAACCTACCTCAAGTCAAGCTGGGGTTTAACCCTACTAGGTCTAACCTAAATTAAACCTAGTCCAATTCAATCATGACTAGGTCTAACCTAAATTAGACCTAGTCCAATTAAATTCCACCCCCCCCCCTAAGTATAACCCAACTTAGACTTAGCTCAATCTTAAACCTTTTAGGTCTAACCCGAATTAGACCTAAACTAATTCATGCCCTTTAGATCTAACCCAAATTAGATCTAAAACAATTCAAACCCTCTAGGCCTAACCTAAATTAAACCTAAACCAATTAAAACCCTTTAGGTCTAACCCAAATTAATCCTAAATCAATTCAAACCCTTTAAGTAAAACCCAAATTAGACTTAAACCAATTTGAGTTTTTTTAGGTCTAACCCGAATTAGACCTAACTTCAACCTAAATC
The DNA here is from genome assembly GCA_002079205.1 of Phalaenopsis hybrid cultivar. Classification (NCBI taxonomy): domain Eukaryota; kingdom Viridiplantae; phylum Streptophyta; class Magnoliopsida; order Asparagales; family Orchidaceae; genus Phalaenopsis; species Phalaenopsis hybrid cultivar. The sequence goes on from JXCR01121168.1 coordinate 63,648, forward strand.
CTACTACGTCTAATCCAAATTAGACCTAGTTTAACCTAAATCTTCTTAAGTCTAACTCAACCTAGACATAACATAATCTTGAACCCTAATAGGTCTAACCCAACTTAGACCTAGTCTAACCTAAATCATCCCAAGTCTAAACCTAACCTCACATGAACCCACCAGGTCTAACCTAATCTAAACCTGGTCAACCTAAACCCCACTAGGCCTAACCGAAATTAGACCTAGTGCAACCTAAACCTTTCCCCCACCAGGTCTAACCCCAAATTAGGCCTATTGAAACCTAGACTTTTTAGGTCTAACCCAAATTAGACCTAACCACAACCCAAAATTTTACTAAGTCTAACCTAGTTAGATTTGGCTCAAATTTATACCCTACTAGGTCTAACCTAACTTAGATCTAGTTTAAAATGGAATCATTTTAAGTCCAACCCAACTTAGACTTAGCCCAACATGAAACTCAACTAGGCCTAACGTAACTTAGACCTAGTTCCACATGAACAATCCCTACCTCTAACCCAACTTAGACCTAGCCCAATTTGAACAACCCTTTGGTCTAACCCAAATTAAACCAATCAACTGAGTCACCGGGTCAACCCAATTTTTTAATAGCAGCATTTTGACTGTTTTTATCAGGCACTTGGTCAACACAGGTCAACCAAACCTAACTCGGGTTAACCCAATTCAATTGAACCACCGGGCCAACCCAAATAAACTCAGGTTAATATAATTCAACTGAATCACCGGGTCAACCCGACCTAACTCAGGTTAACCCAATCACCGGTCAACCCGACCTAACTTGAGTTAACCCAATTAATTAAATCACTAGGTCAACCTGACCTAACATGAGTTAACCCAATTTAACTGAACCACCGTGTCAACCTGACCTAGCTCAAGTTAACCCAACCAACATAATCAACAGGTCAAGCCGACCTAAATTAGGTTCACCCAATCAATTGAATCACAGGGCGAACCCGATCTGACTCGGGTTAACCCAATTTAACTAAATCACTGGGTCAACCTGATTTAACTCGGGTTCACCCAATTCATCGGGTCAACCTGACCTAACTCGAGTTAATCCAATCGAATCACTGGTTCAACCCGAACACGGGTTTACCCAATTAAACTGAACCACCGGGTCAACCCAACCTAACTTGGTTAACCCAATCAACTGAACCACTGGGTCAACCCGACCTAACTGGGTTAACCCAATCAACTCAATCACCGGGTCAACCTGACCTAACTCGGGTTGACTCAATCAACTGAATCGTCGGGTCAACCCGAACTAACTCGGGGTAACCCTACCACCAGGTCATCCAGATCTAACTTGGGTTAACCCAATCAACTCAATCACTGGGTCAACCCGACCTAACTCGGGTTAACACAATTCAACTAAACCACCAGGTCAACTCGACCTAAGTCAAGTTAACCCAATCACCGGGCCAACCCGACCTAACTCAGGTTAACTCAATTTATCTGAATCGCTCGGTCAACCCGACCTAATTTGGGTTAACCTAATCAACCGAACCACCCGGTCAACCTGGCTTAACTCGGGTTAACCAATTCAACTAAACCACCGGGTCAACCCGACCTAACTCGGCCAATATTAAGAAAAACTCAAAAGGCCAAAAATATTAAAAAAAAAAAGCACTTAAATATCTAGCACCTAAACTTTACCTTTTACATGCGTACCACCCGAATCTCTTATATCATTAAAAAAACAACCATTTTGCCTTTTAAAAAATGAAACAAATCTTCTCATCCATCAAAAAGGTGGCATGTATGTAAAAATTGAAGTTTCAAAGGTAGATATGTAATACATAAAAATTGAGTGGTATATATGTAAATCTTAAAAAATAGGTATTTACATGCATACCTTCTATGTATTTTTAGCACGATAAGAATACATAGAATATATTCAATATAATTATAAGAGTAACAAACCATCCAAATTTAATACATTCAAAAAACTAACAAAGTTTCATTGATAAATAAAACAGGTTTAACATTGAAAATCTCAAAACGCACCAAACTATGTATCCGAAGTCACCACATATTTTTCAATTCAAAATAACATGCCAATTAATATCAATCCAACGAAACTAAACCATCATTCATCCCTATAGAAAGAAGTCCCTTTCTTAGCTCACTCCACATCCACCTAGCCATGGAATCCATTGGTTTCAAGAGAAACATATGAATCATTATTATGTCAATTTCTTCCGCTAAGAATCCTGGAATGTTTGACAACTCTATCAATAACTCAACAAATATTTTCCTCTCCTCTAAGACTTTGATGCACTTTTTATAGCATTAGCAACTTCACTTGCACCATTAGTCATCATAACAATGTACTCATGAATGTTTCAATCATTAGAAAAACTTTTTTGACTTTTACTTTGAGCCACATCCTTTCGAGGAAGATGGAATATCTTGCTTTATCATTATTTTGCTACATTCCTTAATATCCACTTTAGTCAACTACATAGAATGTGATGCATCTCCTCCATGACAATATTTTGAGCAAATAGGTTGAATGCCTTTTCCTTTGCTTTCATTCCAATAAATAGTAGTTTGTACAATCTATTTTAGGTACATAATATTCAGTTTATTCTAAATTAAGTAATTTAATTAATACATAATCATAATCTAAATAATTAGCAAAAAGGAAAGAATCTGTGTAAATATAATACTTCCCTCTTTGCAGTATTGTGAAGAAGGAAACTCTTTGTTGAGAAAAATTAGGGCGAAGAAAAACTAGAACGACACAAATCCAGAAGAACACAGAGATTTAACGAGGTTCGGCAAAAATGCCTACGTCCTCGGGAGCAGAGCGGCGAGTTTTTTCAATATTCAGAAAAGAGGTTACAGAATAGAGGATTACCTCCTTGGGTTACTAACAGACCTATTTATAACCCCAGGAGTAAACCTTAGGCACAATATGTAATTACAATATTACCCCTGTACCAAACCGCGGGGTTTTGCCCCCGCACCCCAACCCACGTAACTTCCCAATTTGGACAGATT
>JXCR01121168.1:68073-91679 GCA_002079205.1 Phalaenopsis hybrid cultivar
TCCATTCCAAGAATCTTCTTCGTAGGACCCAAGTCTTTCATGTCAAATTCCTGGCTCAATAAAGCTTTCAAACCACGGACATCATTCATATTCTTTGCAGCAATCAGTATATCATCAACATACAATAACGAAAAAATAATAGAACCATCATTAAGGCTTTTCACATAAACACATCAATCATACTCACATCGCCTGTAGCCAATCTGCATCATGTAAGAGTCAAACTGCTTGTACCATTGTCTTGGAGACTGTTTCAACCCATACAGTGATTTCTTTAACCTACAAACCAGATGCTAATGTCCAGGTTGAGTGAACCCTTCTGGCTGCTCCATGTAAATCTGCTCCAAATCACCATGCAAGAAAGCAGTTTTAACATCCATCTGCTCCAAATGCAAATCTCAAATACCTACTAATGCAAGCATTGCCCTGATTGAAGTATGTCTGACCACAGGAGAAAAGATTTCATTGCAAGCACACCCTAATTGAAGTATGTCTGACCACAGGAGAAAAGATTTCATCATAATCTATCCCCTTCTGCTGTGAAAATCCCTTTGCAACCAGTCGAGCCTTGAACTTTTCCCCTTCTTTTTTTGATACTGCTGGTTTCCTTTTGTAGACCCATTTGCACCCAATGACCTTCTTTCCCTCTGGAAGCTGAACTAGCTCCCAAGTGCGATTTTTCTGCAAAGACTCCATCTCCTCAACCATTGCACCCATCCATTTTTCTTTCTCCTGGCTAGTGATAGCTCCTTGAAAAGTGGTTGGATCATCGCTACTGATGAGAAGTGCACAAGAGACCAAGTCTTCATAACCCAATCTGCTAGGAGGTCTTACATTGGTGCGTCTCTGTCTATCTCTGGCTAGATTGTAATTCTGCAGATCATCTGGAATAGAATCACCAGGTGTTGGATTTGAACTTGCACCTCTCTCAGAAGTTATTGGCTGTTGTTCTAAATCCATATGCACTGCATCTGAACTGGAACTCTTCTCTAGCACCTTCTCTTGATTCTGTTGTAACATAAACTGCTCATCAAAAACTGCATCTCTGCTAATCACTATCTTCTTTGCAATCGGATCCCAAAACNGAAAAGGCCCAAAGCATTCCAATAGATTGTCAAAATACATGTGATATGGAAATTTATGCAAAGTAGTTTGTGAATAATGATTCTAGAGTATGTTTTAATTGAACAAATGAATTATAAGATTTAAAAATAAGATGAAGATTTTCATACATACCACTCAATTCCCATGTATTTACATATTTAACACCGAAAATTTAATTTTTGCATGTATGCCACCTTATATATGCTTAAAAATGTGTCACTTTTTGAAAGGTAAAATATTGGTATTTTAGATATGATATTAAACATTTGGCTGGTTTAAATGTAAATGAAGCAAAGTTTAGCTGCTAGATATGCAAATACATAGAAATTGGTTAGTATATATGTAAATGCTCCAAAATAGAAATCAAAATATAGAGATCATTTTCCTATCCTAATGAAAAAAACCCCATCTTGAAGGTCATTTTTATAACCACAAAAGTATACTTTTTTAATATATCAAATTGCAATAATACATCCTTAGGATTTAGAAATGAAATTAAAATTGCGCTACAAAAGTAATGAGCTTTCAAGCAATTATATTTTTAAGTAATTTTTGTCATTTATAAAAAAATTACCAATAAGAGAAAATAAGAAGGAATTAATAGTTTTTTTTGTCATTATATCATCCAATGTCATAAATGCTTACTTTTAGATGAAGAGATAACAAAATTTGAATATTATTCACAAAGAATGATAGAGAAGGGTGATTGATACTAATAAAAAGTGGGGAATCTAATGTGAACCTAGTGCTCATAACATGATTATAAAATATCTTCAAATGGAGAGAACCCAAGACCAAGGAGATTAAAGTGGACCTAGTAAGAGATGATTTCAAGTTCATTTCTAGGAGGGTTGAGTTGACTATTGGTTGAAGGTTCAATTAAATAGGGTCATCTAACTTGTGAGGCACTAGAAAAGAGAGTTTTCTAGAAGGGAATAGATGGGAGAAATCAATGCATTGAAGAGCAAAGAAAACTTTGGCACTAATAGATGTAGTTATTAAATGTTATACTAAATGTATATCAAGTACAAATCGTAGGACAATATTTGATTGTAAAAACATTGAGGGGGGTAGGGATTGATCGATTATCAAGTACACACAATGATGTCATCTCAAAGCTCTAGTTTAGGTTTCAAAAGCATGGTTGCATTAGGTAAAGCTGAGTTGATTAAGTCATCAATATAACGACAACAACAAGAACAACATGGCTTTCTTGCTAAGTGGGATTGGTTATATGAATTTTTTTTCTCCAATGTGTCATGTTGAGTGTCATATTTTCATTTAATTTTAATAATATAATTGGGATGTACGACAGAAGTAAACAAACAAATGTGAAAAGAAACACGACAGACTTATATACGATAATCCTCGTGTGATAGGTCGAGAGTGTAGATAAAAAAAAAATTGGATTGAAATATCTTGAAGTGTTATATCCACGAAGAAAATCCCCACATAAGTCACCCAAAATTAAAGGACCAAAAAGAACATTTTGATTTCGGGGTCAAGAGCACTCCCAAAGAAATGTATCCTTTTGATTAATTACACCTTGGGAAATGCCCAAGAATACTCTCGATAAAAGGTGTCTTGCTTATATTATCGTGATAACTGGTGGATTGGTCACCAAAAAGATCGTTATATCAATCAGGAGCATCTCGCCATTGTTTACCTCACTTTTTGTGAGGGTCTACCCACTCACTTCCACATAACCCCAGACTAGGGTTATGCCCTCTTAGGCCTCATCATGACAAGCCCAGACCCTCAACCCCTTGGTTGAGTTGGCTTAGTTTTGGCCCGATGATAGGCCCACGCCACCCCACCAATGGGTAAGACATGCTCAGAGACTCAAAACCCTAGGAATTTCCATAAACTCTAGGGGTCACCATCACAACAAAATTCACAATGGGAGAGGGGACTATATAAATTGATTCCTAGCCTCACCTAAGGCCTCCCTAAACCTTAATGAACCCTAAAAAACACCTTGAAATTCCAACACATCCACTTGACACTAAAGCTAGATGGCATCATGGGTGGTCAAATCAAATTGGTCCTACCCTAATTCTGATCAATTTTGATCAATTGACCCTATTACCATACAATTGGGCCCCACCCAAAGTGGTGAAGACATCAAACCACTTGGAGACTAGAATTGGCACCATGGGGTCAAACCCCATAGTTCTCCTAATTGTTTAATTAGGTAAATTATGAAATGTCATTAGGGCTTGGACCTTTGGACTAAACCCAAGTGCATTAGGTTAGCCCAAAATTCCAAAACCCAAAAATAAACCTCATGGCCCATTCTTCATGGGCCACCCATAACCTAACCATGACAAATAGGTGATAAAAAAATAATTTAAAATAATTTGACCTAGGTCCAAACTAAATGACAAGCCAGTCACTCTTCACCATGGAAGAAGACACAAGGCACTTTGGTCATGGCTTCTTTGACCAACCATTGAGGAGTCAAAAAAGACCTTGGAGAGCTAAGACCCGACCAAATATGGTCTTAGCCACCCACCAAAAGGTCTCTCCAAACAAGCTAAGCACCCTCCCATGCCTCCTCCACTCCCATTGGCACCACCATGGCCAGGACATGGAGAATTGCAATAGCTCCTTCTCCTTTGTTAAAAGCTCCTGATTTCCCTCTGGAAATTCTCTGAGGAGACGCCTGAGCTTCCTTATGCCCGATCAAGCTCCACCCCAGGCTCACATGGCTATAAATAGCCCATATTCGAGAGCTTCCACGCACAACCAAACTCCTCGCAGAGCCACCTAGTCCTCTTGCTCCCAACAACAAAAGTGCTCCCCTTGACCTAGGCAATTGATCCCTACAATTTTCAAGCCTCCTTCACCTCCACTAGAAAACCATATCTTCACAACCTAAATCTAGGGCAATTTTCGGGCACAACATCAACTTATTCCAAACTCAAATCCAACCCTCTCACAACCTTCACCAAGCCTTAAGACACTCCCCCAAATCAAAATTGAGCCTTCCCATGGCCTCTAACCGATTCCAACACCAAACTGTGGCGCCATTTGGTTTAACTCACAACATAACCAAATTCAGCTCAAATTAAAGCAAGGAGGAGGTTCGTGACATCAAGGCGAAGCTCTCTATCAAGCTTAATCGAGGCCTCACCTTTTGGGATAAGATATAGATAAAAATCCCTAAATTTGGCTCTTCAGTTGGTCTTTTATGAAGGAAATGAACAATCTATGTCTGTTAAACCATATAGATAGGTTTGTCTCACCTAGATGAAGCTATAGGAACAAACCCCATCCGATTTGGTTGAGAATTGAGCTAGATCTTATAGTTTGATTGCAGACTACTCTTAGTTTTTTGTTCTGTGGGGATGATGAATCAATGTCGTCTGTTTTTGTGTATTAGAAATAGACGACAAAGATTAAATCAGATCACTAGAATGCGGGAGGGGAGCCCTGGACCACGAGACAAAGATCATATCTTGGTTTTCCCTCCAACCGTGAAGCCACCCTTAAGGATTATCCTCAATTTGAGCTTGAACTTGACTTAAGAATAGCTCAAATTAAACTTAAGTGGACCCACAATTGGACCCAATCCAATTGAGATTAGACCCTACCCCCAATCAGATCAAACCTACCTCAAGTCAAGCTAGGATTTAACCCTTCTAGGTCTAACCTAAATTAGATCTAGTCCAATTCAATCCCTACTAGGTCTAACCTAACTTAGATGAAGTCTAATTTAATTCCCCCCTTAGTCTAGCCCAACAAAGACTTAGTTCATTCTTAAACCCTTTAAGTTTAACCTAAATTAGATCTAAACCAATTCAAACCCTTTAGGCCTAACCCAAATTAGATCTAAACCAATTCAAATTCTTTAGGCGTAACTGAAATTAGACCTAATCCAATTCATACCCTTTAGGTCAAACTCAAATTAGACCCAAACTAATTCAAAACCTTTAGGTCTAACCTAAATTAGATCTAAGCCAATTCGAGCCCTTTTAAGCCTAACCCAACTTAGACCTAACTTCATCCTAAATCCTAGTAGGTCTAATCCTAATTAGACCTAGTTTAAACTAAATCTTCTTAAGTCAAATCCAACCTAGATATATTATAACCTTGAACCCTATTAGGTCTACCCACTTTAGACCTAATCCAGCATAAATCATCCCAAGTCTAATTAGACCTGGACTTAGTTCAATCTAAACCTCATTAGGTCTAACCTAACTTATACCTAGTTTCACATGAGCACACCATGTATAACCTAACTTAGACCTGGTTCAACCTAAATCCCACCAGGCCTAATCTAAATTAGACCTAGTGCAACCTAAACTCCACCAGATCTAACCCTGAATTAGACCCATTGCAACCTAGACTCCTTAAGTCTAACCCAAATTAGATCTAACCACAACCCAAAATTTTACTAAGTCTGACCTAGTTAGACTTGGCTCAAATTTAAACCCTACTAGGTCTAACCTAACTTAGACCTAATTTAACATCAAATCATTTAAAGTCTAACCCAACTAAGACTTAGCCGGACGTGAAACTCAAATAGGCCTAACGTAACTTAGACCTAATTACACATGAATAATCCCTAGCTCTAACCTAACATATACCCAACCCAATTTAAGCAACCCTTTGGTATAACCTAAATTAAACCAATCAACTGAATCACCAGGTCAACCCAATTAACACAATCTCCGGGTCAACCCCACCAAACTCGAGTTAACCTAATTCAATTGAATCACCAAGCCAACCCAATCTAACTCGTGTTAATCCAGTTCAACTAAATCATCAGGTCAACCCGACCTAACTCGGGTTAACCCAATCACCGGTCAACGCGACCTAACTCGGGTTAACCCAATTAATTGAATCACTGAGTCAAATAGACTTAACTCGAGTTAACCCAATTCAACTGAACCACTGGGTCCACCTGACCTAACTAAAGTTAACCCAATCAACTGAATCACCGAGTCAACCCGATCTAACTTTGGTTTACCCATTCAATTGAATTACAAGGCCAACCCGATCCAACTCGGGTTAACCCAATTCAACTAAAACATCGGGTCAACCCGACCTAACTCAGGTTAACCCAATTACTGGGTGAACTCGACTTAACTCTAGTTAACCCAATCAACTTAATCATCGAGTCAACCGACCTAACTTTGGTTAACCCAATTAAACCGAACCATAGTGTCAACCTGACCTAACAGGTTAACCCAATCAACTGATCCACCAGGTCAACCCAACCTAACTCGGGTTAACCTAATCAACTCAAGCACCGGGTCAACCTGACCTAACTTAGGTTAACTCAATCAATTGAATCACCTCTATCACCAGGTCAACCAGACCTAACTTGGGTTAACCCAATCACCAGGTCAACCCGTCCTAACTCGGGTTAACACAATTCAACTGAACCACCAGGTCAACCCGACCTAGCTCAGGTTAACTCAATACAACTGAATCACTTGGTCAACCCGACTTAACTCGGGTTAACCCAATCAATTGAACTACTGGTTTGACATAACTCGGGTTGACCCAATTCAACTGAACCAACACAAACTAACTCGGCCAATATTAAGAAAAACTCAAAAGGCCCAAAATTTTTTTTCAAAAAAGGGCACTTATATACATACTACCTCACTCCTATGTACTTACATTTCTACAACCTAAACTTTACCTTTTACATACGTAACACCTGAATCCCTTATATCATAAAAATACAACCATCTAAATCTCTTATATCATAAAAATACAACCATTTTACCATTTGAAAAGTGAAACACATCTTCTCATGCATGGAAAATGTTGCCTGTATTTAAAAATTGAACTTTCAAAGTTAGATATGTAAATACATAAAAATTGAGTTGTATATATGTAAATCTTACAAAATAAAAAAAAAAAGGTATTTGCATACATATCCCCTAATTACTTGGGAACAAATAGACTTTAAAACTATTACTGCTGTTTGTTAGTACAATACCATAACTTGGAATGTAATCTGATTAAAAATGGTCTGTAATACTTACTAAGCCTTTGAAAATGGTAACAATGATATTTGAAAGAAATTCGTTATAGTTGAATTGAAAAAAGGCATAAAGGAATAAGGGATGCAAAAACTAGTTTTTAAAAGCCCAAGAAAGAAAAATACAACTTACATTTTGATAACATGATCTACAATAAGAATACATAGAACATATTCAATATAATCATAAGAGCAACAAACCATCCAATTTTAATACATTCAAAAAACTAACAAAGTTTCATTGATAAATAAAACAGGTTTAACATTGAAAATCTCAAAACGCACCAAACTATGTATCCGAAGTCACCACATATTTTTCAATTCAAAATAACATGCTAATTAATATCAATCCAACGAAATTAAACCATCATTCATCCCTATAGAACGAAGTCACTTTCTTAGCTCACTCCACATCCACATAGCCGTGGAATCCATTGGCTTCAAGAGAAACATATGAATCATTATTATGTCAATTTCTTCCGCTAAGAATCCTGGAATATTTGACAACTCTATCATTAACTCAACAAATATTTTTCTCTCTTCTAAGACTTTGATGCACTTTTTATAGCATTAGCAACTTCACTTGCACCATTAGTCATCATAACAATGTACTCATTAATGTTTCAATCATTAGAATAACTTTTGCTTTATCATTATTTTGCTATATTCCTTAATATCCACTTTAGTCAACTACATAGAATGTGATGCATCTCCTCCATGACAATATTTTGAGCAAATAGGTTGAATGCCTTTTCCTTTGCTTTCATTCCAATAAATAGTAGTTCGTACAATCTATTTTAGGTACATAATATTCAGTATATTCTAAATTAAGTAACTTAATTAATACATACTCATAATCTAAATAATTAGCAAAAAGGAAAGAATCAGTGTAAATATAATATTTCCCTCTTTGGAGTATTGTGAAGAAGGAAACTCTTTATTCTGTTTGATTTCTTTTATTTCTGATTGATATCCTCCTTCAAATTGATGTTGGCTGGTCAAGAAGCATCAATTTGCTAACAAGAAACTGACGACGCTGTCGAGAAAGAGGTTTAGTAAATATATCAGCCGTTTGAAGATCAGAAGGGATATGAGGAAGATATATAACACCCTCCTCATAAAGTTCTCGAATGGAATGACAGTCCACTTCAATGTGTTTCGTACATTCATGAAAAACGGGATTAGCAGCAATCTGGATAGCATTAGTATTATCTGCATGAAGAGAAGTAGACTCAAGCTGAGGAAAACCAAGCTCAGCCAGCATGTCACGAAGCCAAATGATTTCAGAACAAGCAGAGGACATAGCGTGATATTTTGATTCAGTAGATGACTTAGATACTCAATCTTGTTTCTTGCTCTTCCAAGAGATTAAAGAGTTGCCGAGAAACATGCACCATCCAGTAATAAAGCGGCGTGTATCAGGACAACCAGCCCAATCGGCATCACTATAGGTTGTTAAGGTGATAGGAGACTTTGCAGAAAAGAACAAATCACGATGAGAAGTACCTTTCAAATATCGAATAATACGTCGAACTGCAGCTAAATGAAAATGTGTAGGTGCTTGCATCAATTGACTAACTTGTTGCACAACAAATGAAATATTTGGACGCGTAATAGTCAGATAATTGAGACTGCCAACCAGTTGTCTATATAGAGATGGTTCAGATAAAAGTCGCCATCAGTCTGTTGATATTTGACATTTACTTCCAAAGGGGTATCAGTGGAGCGACCATCTTGAAGACCAACCAAGAAAAATATCGGTGGCAGAAGATTGAACCTCGAGTCCTAAGCAATAAGTTAATGACCCTAAATCTTTCATATGAAAAGATCCCTAAAGACGTTTCTGCAGCTGAGACATCAATTGATTATCATATCGTGTGATGACAATATCGGATGTGGTTTGTCATCAACGTATACTAATAACAAAACAATTCCCTTGTCAGTCTTGCAAAGAAATAATGATGAATCATACTGACTTTGAATAAAAGAGAAGCTAAGAAGAGTATTGCGAAACTTTTCAAACCAGGCCCGTAGAGTCTGTTTCAAACCGTATAGGGACCTTTTGAGCTTACAAACATCATGTGAAGGTGTATTTGAGATTTTGAGAATGAGCGACGATCGCAGGAGGGGAGAACGAGATGCGAGATTGGCAAGTGGAGTTTGACGAGATGCGACGTTCTCTCCAAAAGCTTTTGTCCTCATCCTCAAAACATATTTGTCCTGTGTCAAGTGGAGTTTGACTATTTCTAGGCTTAGCTCAATCCCCGGTAGCATGATCTTCACCGCATACCTTCTACAACTCCATGTAATTTACAATGAGAACATTGAGTAGTCGTGCATCTTTAGGAAAAAAACTTGTGACACAATAAACATAAATCGTTGAATTTATGTCATTAATGTTTAACCGTTCATCCATCTCTATAATACATGAATTTATACAATCAAATTAGTTGACCGATTGAAATATTTTATGCAAACGCAAAATATAAAGTTCTTAAAATTTACCTAACGCCTATCAAAAGATTTAACATTTCACAGCTAAAATTACAAGATTTTATAGCTATCTCGAATGTTGGTGGGAGTCTAAACCTTTACATTAAGTGGTTATCTCAACATCAACCACATAAATTTTTTTGTTTACTTATATATCACTAAATGATTATTTATTCTATCAAAATGAAGACCTTAATACGTTCATGTACAGCTGATGGTCCCTTTTGTAAATTTGTCTTTTTTTTTTTCTTTATGCAAACTACTTCTATCCAGGGCTTGAAATAAGTGAAAAAATGAAATTTTTTTGGCTGAGACAAATTTAGAGCTCTATAAAAGAGGGATCCACACACAGACACATGTAGCTTAGTCATAAAAATACATAGATTTATGCTAATTACATACATGATACATCAAACATGTAAAATCAAACTAGCTAGCAGAAACAAAGTAATATAAGAGAAAGACGACCTATACTCATGTGAATGCAATACGAAACAATCCCCAATTAGAAGAACAAGTATCTTCTTCAACGAACAATGAAACAAATCTAATTAAAGCAACCCAAGACACTTTTATATCCTACAAAGTTTGAGGTCCTATCTTTCCAAATCAGTATTTAGAAATAATACAAAACTTTGGGGCATTTACATACATACCACCTAACTCCTATGTATTTACATTTATAACTTCTAAACTTTACTTCTTACATTTATTGCACTCAATCTCTCATATCACATCAAAAATACTATCATTTGAACATTGAAAAAGTGATATGCACCTTTTTATTCATATAGATAGAACGAGACGCGCGTAAAAATTAAAATTTAAGTCGTATGTATGTGAATCATCCGTCATGCTACTCGTATTACAAATTTATTTAGATCTCAATTGGACAAAGAAATCCTAACACAACTTGTTGGCTATGGCTAATTCAACAATTTTTACTCGATTCATATATATATAATCATGCCAGGACTTCAAATAAACTGGCAGAAAGTAAAACATGCATTGCCGGCTGACACAATTGTTCATTTACATATCACATAATTCTTATATATTTACACATCTTATAAAAGCATTAAAAACAACCCAAGTCCTAGAGGTTCTGAGATCCCTTTTCTCAAATTTAGAATTTAGAAATAAAACAAAACCTTTGGGTATTTATATATACACCACCTAATTTATCTTTTTAAATTTAGAACAGTGCAATGCTTCTTTTTATGCATAGATAAAATGGCATATGTACATATAAATTAAAGTTTAAATGTTAGAAACTTAGTGGTATGTATGTGAATCTTCCTTCATGCTACTTGTCTTACAGCTTTGCATGGGTCACAACAGCTCTCATAGTACAGGTTCTGAAATTCCTTTTAAACAAAACTTAAATCTAGATTTAATTGTACTTGTATCTAGAGGACTAGAAACTTGTAATCCTAGATTTAATTTTTAAATCTAATTAAAATCTAGGTGCTTAATGTACATGCTACTTGTATCTTTGATTTGATTTTTAAATCTAGGATTTAGAAGTCCATTGGCAAGAAGGATTTGCGGGATTTGCGTGAGAATCACGATGGTTACCTTCCTCAATGGTTGTGGAATTGAGCGAAGTGAAAGAGTCTGCCGTAAATTGATTTTTTGCTCGTTTTAGGGGAAGTTGAGTTATTATCAGAGAGCTTTTTGCATATTCTCAAGTTTTCTAATTGTGTTCAATTTTTATTGTACTTTGGATCCGTTAATTACCAAATAACCAAATGATAGAATTTCTATATTTATTTCAGTTTATATTTGTTTTGCATCAAACCAAACAAAGCCATATTGACTTGTGCTCTTCTGCCCATGGTTTTTCCCATCTTGAGTTTTTCACGTAAAAATTGTGTGATCTTGCTTTTGTTTATTTTATTATTTATTGCATCGATTAAATATTAAGTTATAACAAGTGGTATCATAGACAATTTTGATTTTGACGATGGAAATAGTAAAGTACGACATCCCACTTTTAGATTGCAACACCATATTTTCTCTAATAGGTTAAGATGTGAGCAATCTTAGCGCGGATGGATCTACACAATGCGCTACTTGGGTTAGGAAAAATGCCATCATCATTGACGCTAGAGGAGAAGCAACATAAAGATTGAAAGGCTCTTTCTAAAATTCATCTCCATCTATCTAATCAAATTCTACTTGATAATTTTAAGGAGAGGACTACTGTTGTGTTGTGACTCAAGTTTAAGCAATTGTACATGACGAAAATTCTAATCAGTGATTTGCACTTGAAGCAACATTTGCACTCTCATAGAATAACATAATATACATCTATTATAGATCACTTAAGTGTTTTTACAGAAATCATCTCTGATTTGGAAGCCATAAAAGTTAAGTATAACGAAGAAGATTTCACATTAATCTTATTTTTCTTACTGCCTTCATCATATATAATATTTAGAAACACCATCTTTTATGGACATGAAACACTTGTTCTAGATGAATTATCTAATGCTCTATTTTCCAAAATGAAGATGAAACAACTTGTGAATGAACCTGTTACTCGTGGAGAATGAACATGTTGCCCTTGGAGAAGGCCTTATTATTTGAGGTAGACCTCAAAAAAGCAGTTATGGTGATGATACAAAGAGCATATTAAAATTCAAGAGTAAGAATAAAATGTGCAAGCACTGTAAGAAAAAAAGGCACATAAAATTTGTATTTTACATATTGTAGAATAAAAATAAGAAAGTAATCTCAATTTAAAAAGACAAACAATCAGATCATTCTGGTGAAGTCAATGTTTATTGAAGAAGCTACTAATGATGGTGAACTTCTAGTTGTCTCCGACGGAGAACCTTGTAATGTTTCGGTTTCTAATTCAACATACACATTTCTTTTGTCTCAATAGGGATTAGTTTTCAATATATGAAATAGTGTGAAAGGGTAACATGCTAATGGGTAATACTCATTGTAAGATAATTGATGTCGGAACTATCAGAACCGAGATGTTTGGTGGAGTCTTCACAACACTTAAAGATGTAAAACATGTCCCAGATCTGAAAGGGAATCAGATTTTTTTAAGTACCCTTGAAATAAAGAGTATAAGTACTTTGGTGAAGATGTAGTTTTGAAGGTCGCTAAAGGATATCTTATTATGATAAAGGGACAAAAGAAGGTCGTTAAACTATACGTCTTGCAAGCTAGCTTCTATTGTAGTAGATGATGCAACAATTATTACTTTTTCTATATTAGAAGATGAAGCAATAAAACTTTGGCACATGCGCCTCGACATATTAGTGAGAATGGGGTGACTGAATTGAACATAAAATTACTTTTAAATGGTTAAAGCATTACTGAATTATAGTTTTGTAAATACTATGTATTTAAAATGTAGAAAAGAGTTAAGTTTAATAATTTTATTCACAATACTAATTGAATATTAGACTACATAAATTCTAATCTTTGGGGACCATCTACAGTAACATATAAAGGTGGTGTTAGATATATGTTGATATTCATTGATAATTTCTCCAAAAAAATTTGGGTGTTCTTCTAGAAGAAAAGTGATACCTTTGTTACATTTAAGAAATGAAAGATCATGATTGAGAAGTTGACTGGAAAGCATATCTAATTTCTTTATTTTGACATTGGGTTTTCCGTTAGGAGAATTTAATGCATTCTATAAATTAATGTGAATTATGATAGAATTCACAATCTGGCACACACCTCGGTGAAATGGTGTGGCGGAGCGAATGAATAGGACTATAATAGAGAAAGTTCATTGCATACCCTTTAATGCCAATATATCAAGGTTACTTTGGACTGAAACTACTTCTACAACTTGTTACTAGGTGAATCACTCTCATTTTATTGTTATTGATAAGAAAACTCTATAAGAGATTTGGTTAAGTAAACCTGCAGATTACTTTAATTTCAGAATTTTAAATTTTCCCGCATATTGCATATTAATAATGGTAACTTAGAGCCTATATGTATAAATTGTGTATTTCTTAGTTATAAAATTGGAGTTAAATATTTATAGTGCTGAGAAACTAAAAAAGCAATCATTAGTAGAGACACTGTATTTGATGAGTTTATCATGTTACATACAACATTTACTGCAATATTTAAAGATGATGATCAGAAGGAAATGTCTAAAAGATAGGTGGAGCTTTAGATTGATACAAGTACATTCTTAGGCATAACTTCTGCGTCAAATTTAGATAATCAGGATGATGTATTTTTCCACCTTCATTACATCAACCATCGTAGTATTCTATTGCCATGAATAGAACAAAATAAGATATTAAGTCACCTTAGTAGTATGGTGAGGTTGATTTGGTTGCTCATGCTCTAAATGTAGTAACTGATATCAAGTGTGGTGGAAAACCTTCTAGCAATAAAGAAGTTGTGAATTCAGTTGACTCTAACAAGTGGATGAACACTAATGCAAGAGGAGACTAAATATCTACACAAAAATAAAACTAGCGGGATTTTTATAAATTACTTCAAGGCAAGAAAGTTGTTTGCTACAAATTGATGTTTAAAAAGAAGAAAGGTATGCCAAGGGTTGAAAATGCCTGATATGACACTAGACTTGTTGCAAATGGGATGCAGTGAAATTTCAAGAGTAGACTTTACAAATGTATTCTGTCGAATTGTAAACATAGCTTAATTTAAGCTTTACTTGGTGTTATGGCTAAGCATGATTCTGAACATGAGCAGTTAGATGTAAAAATTGTATTAAATATGAAAAGAACATCTATATGCAACATCCTATTGTTTTCATATATTTTGTTTCTTGAAGAAATCTCTTTACGCTTTAAAATAGTTTCCTAGGAAGTGGTATGAGAATTCTCTCATTCATGATTGCTCATAAGTTTAAAAGAAGTAGTTATGATAGTTATATTTACTTCAAGAAAAAAATAAAGGATCATTTATCTACTTGCTTCTATATGTCAATGATATGTTAATAGCTACTAAGGATAAATAAGATATAAAAAATGTTAAATGAACAATTTAACAGTGAGTGTGAGATGAAAGATTTGAGTGTTATAGAGAAAATACTTAGCATGGAGGTTTAGAGAGATAGAAATGCAGGTAAATTACTTCAATGTCATGAAGGGTATATTGAAAAAAATTGTATAGATTTAACATGTAGAATGTCAGGCTTGTAAGTGCTCTAAACTTAGCTAATGATATCAAGTGTGGTGAAGACCCTTCTAGCAATAAAGAAGTTATGAATTTAGTTGACTCTAATAAGTGGATGATCACTATGCAAGAAGAGAATGAATCTCTACACAAAAATAAAACTTACAAGATTTTTTTTAAAACAAATGAGTGTTTAAGAAGGAAGGTGTGCCAAGAGTTGAAAATGCACGATATGACACTAAACTTGTTGCAAAAGGGATTTAGTCAAATTTCAGGAGTATACTTTACAAATGTATCCTCTCAGATAGCAAACATAGCTTAATTTAAGTTTTACTTAGTATCATCTTGAGCTTAAGCAGTTATAAGTAAAGATTG
The DNA here is from genome assembly GCA_002079205.1 of Phalaenopsis hybrid cultivar. Classification (NCBI taxonomy): domain Eukaryota; kingdom Viridiplantae; phylum Streptophyta; class Magnoliopsida; order Asparagales; family Orchidaceae; genus Phalaenopsis; species Phalaenopsis hybrid cultivar. Next base: position 83,183 of record JXCR01121168.1, read on the forward strand.
CATTTTAGCACGAATAACATGAAGAGAACATCTATATGCAACATCATATTGTTTTCATGGTTCCAAAAAAGAAATATCATGTTTTGTTTCTTGAAGAAATCTCTTTACGGTTTAAAATAGTTCCTAAGAAGTGGTATAAGAATTTTGACTAGTTCACGATTGCTCATGAGTTTAAGAGAAGTAGTTATGATAGCTATTTTTACTTCAAGTAAAATAATAAATGATCATTTTCTACTTGGTCTTATATGTCGATGATATGTTAATAACTACCAAGGATAAAAAAGATATCAAGATGCTAAAAGCTTAATTGAACAGTGAGTTTGAGATGAAATATTTGAGAGCTACAAAGAAAATACTTGGCATGGAGATTTAGAAAGATGGAGATGCAACTAAATTACTTCTAAGTCAGGAAGGGTGTATTGAAAAAAGTTGTGTAGATTTAACTTGCAGAATGCCAAGCTTGTAAGTCCTCCATCAGATGCACATTTCAGAATTTCATCAAATTTGTGTTCACAATCTAATGATGAGGTTGAATCTATCTTAGGTTTCGTATTCTAGTGTAGTCCAATCTCTCATGTATGCTATGGTATGTTCTCATCCAATTTTATCATATACAGTCAATGCACGTATACGAATAAAAATATTGGAAAGCAGTTCAGTGGATTCTCATGTATCTATGTGGAACAAAAAAAAATTATATATAGTTTAGGATAACTAAATATAGAATCATTGGTTATATTTATTCAATTTTTTTATGGAGACCATGATAAAAGGAGATCATTTGCAAGATACATGTTTACTATTGATTATTGTGTGATTACTTGTAAGGTACTTCACAAATAAAGTGACACTATTTATAATTGAAGTTGAGTACATGAAAATTACTGAAGCTTGCAAAGAAGCCCTCTAGTTGAAATGCCTATTTGAAGAGTTTAGTGAAGATTTTAAGATAACCACGGTAATGTGTAATAGTTAGACTGTCATTTATCTCAGCAAAGATTAAATGTTTCATGAGAAAACTAAGCACATTGATATTCGTTATCACGTTGCTCGTGAAGTTATTGCTCATGGTGATATTGATGTGAATAAAATCAATACACGTGATAACCATGTGAATATAATGACTAAAACGCTTCTAATAATCAAGTTTGAGCTTTGTTTAGACGTGGTTGGTATTCATTCCTCATTATTAAAGCTTTGTGAAAGAGGTAGAGAAAGCTTCATCCTACATTCTTTTGAAATTTGTGTAATTATAGATTGTTAAACTTTTTACTTGAATTTTCTGGGCCCCTGCTTATCATTTCATAAAGAAATTATTATCACACGGATTGAGATTTTATAAGTAAATTGTGAGCACACAGGTTGAAGGTTTTGACCATTACATTAAACATATAATAGCCTTTAGATTGCAATCCATATGTTACTATTTTTTTATCTCTCTTAATTATATTTCTTAAAATGGTGTTCCTAAAACTATTAATAACTCTCTTCTGTTTTCTGTAAAATACTCTTCACTTGTAATCTCTTATTTGATATTGTAAATTCTCCTTCTCTGCTCGTATTATTTCTCATCTTCAGTTTTCGAAGCAAAATTTGTGCGTTCTTTATTTTATTTATTTTATTATTTATTGCATCGATTAAATATAAAGTTATAATAACAAGCATGCCAAAAATGAAGTTCAAGTGTTAGATATGCGAATACATTGGAATTGAGAGGTATGTTTGTAAATATTCCTTATAAGTTATGTGGAAAACCTTTACATTTATATCCACGTCTAAACGATGTATTTTCTCATATCTATTTAAATATGGAAGTGTAGCAATGGTCTTGCAGCAGCAATAACTTAACATATATTGCCAAGTAAGCTTCAATTGGTGTGCTTGTTGGTTGCACCTTTCCTACCATATGGGTTGGTCATGTGAAGTTCCTGGTCATCTAAAATCATATTTGCATGGGAAATGTCCCCTAAATCTCATTGACGAAACCAGATTATAACTAGGGTGAGGAATCATTAATTTTGTCTCCCCCCCTCGTTATATTTTTTTTCTGCCAAATACTTTAAAATAATAACATCGGTGATTTTACTCGCTCTAAAAAATAATGTTAGTTCCGCCCCAGATCCCACTGTGAAATCTCTTATGTTCTTAGTTATAAAATATAGTTATGATCCTCAATCCATATGATTAGAAAAATTTCATAATTCACATTCTCTCTGACATTCCATCATTGATCAGAGGAATAAAAAGATCTATTTTCAAGAGAAAATTATTTTGGATTGGAAGACTATAACTCAAAATCTTCTTCCTCTCATAAATAAAAATTTGCTTCCACATTTATTTATTTCTTAAGTAAATTTAATATCTTAAGTATTTAACTCTCTCTTATAATCTAATTAAAAGTTTCCAACAAAGAAAACAACATGATTTTTCATATCCAATCTTCTCTTAAAGTCCGTCCTTTTATCTGGCTTTCTCGTCTGTTGTTTTTGCATTACTAAAAATAACTCATAGACGACTGTTGTCGTTCCCTCGAGTTCAATATCTCATTGAGCTCAAGAGACTGCGGATGTAGAATCTCTCTACAATGTTGGAAGACTCACCAACGATAACTGAAAAAAAAAACAATGGAATTGGCAACCAAAGAAAGTTGTCTCCTATGTTTTCATCACCACATTAAATTGCAAATTACATTACTAGTTCTCATCCTAGCAGGGAAATCAATAACTAGGAAATTAAATTAAGAAAGCAAAAAACATTAATTTCCCATCCTAACTGGGAAAGCAATAACAAGGAATTTAAATTAGGAAAGAAATAAATATTATTTTCCCATCAAAGTGGGAAAGCAATAATTCGAAATTTAAATTTCTAAAGCAATAACCCCTCATAATAAAATACAGAATCTAAGTAAATAGCTTCCAAAAACGTGAACTTCCCCAAAACTTCTCTGTGATTGCATGAATTATGAAATTAAATTAGCACCCTTCCGAATTTGCCTTAATTCCTTTCGTATTTGCATTAATTCCTACCGGAGTTGTATCAATTCCTTCTAGATTTGCATCAATTGCCATCTCTCCCGAAGAACTTGAATCGGGCAAGTTTTGCTGAAGGTAAGCAGCAAAAATATGTGGGTTTAAACACTGAAGTTTTGATGCTTGCAACCAGACAGAGTCGGATTTTGGACGATTCTTCCATTGGACTAAGAACTTGTAATTTCCTCCACGCCGAGTAGTAACAAACTGGTGATCAAGTATGGATGCAATTTCATCCCTTGGGCCCGTATTTTTAGGGACACTAATAATTGTGTCTTATTGAGCTGGCATGTCTATGGTTGTTGGCACTTGTTCCTCTGAGCCATGAAATTGAGTCAGAACTTCAATATTAAAAACAGAGCTAATTCCGTAGTCAGCTGACAACTCGATGACATATGCAATAGGCTAATATTTTGGTCACCTTAAAAGGTCCTGCACGCCGAGCATGTAATTTGTTGAAGCTCCCAGGAGGAAATCGTTCAGGCCTGAGGCGGATAAGAACCATGCCACCAACATCAAAGACCTGTTCTTCCGCTTCATATTTGTAGAGGACATATATTTTTGTGCTGAGTGTCAGACATCTCTTGACTTCTGCGTGAATCTCCTTCATGTAACTTAAAAAATCGAAGGCAGCTTCACTTGGTCGAGGAGCAAGCGCCGAGAGGTGGAGGTCCAACGGAGTGTGAGGGTGAAAACCATAGACCACTTCAAATGGTGTGCATCCGGTGGAGCGATTGACGGAGTTATTGAACGCAACTTCTACATGTCGTAACACGAAGTCCCAACTTGTTGTATGGTCAGGGATTAAACACCTCAATAAATTCCCCAGGCTTCGGTTGGTTACCTCGGTTTGTCTGTCGGTTTGAGGATGAAACACACTGGAGAATAGTAGCTTGGTTCCCATTTTTGCCCATAAAGTTTTCCAGAAATAACTCATGAACTTAACATCCCGATGGGACACTATATTGGTTGGAATACCATGTAGTTGAATTACTTCCTATAAAAACAATGTCGTTGTTTTGGAAGCATCAAAAGTCTTGCGACAAGAGATAAAATGCGCCATCTTTGAAAAGCGATCCACCACCACCATGATGGAAACATGTTGTCGTACGGTCTTGGGCAACCCAAGCACAAAATCCATACTAATGTGCTGCCAAGGCTTTTTTGGAATTGGATGGGGGGTATAGAGGCCTGCTTGTTGCTTCATGCCTTTATTTATTTGGCAAGTCTGACATTGAGACACTACTTTGTGCACGTCACGACGTAGTCGAGGCCAAAAGAATCGATTAGAGACTATAGTAAATGTTTTATCAAACCCAAAATGTCCTACTAAGCCCCCTCCATAAAGTTCTGAAATAATAAATTCTCTGAAGGAGCCATACGGAATGCACAATCGAGTGCCATGGAATAAAAACCCATATTTGATTGAATATGCATTTAGAATTGTGCCCCTGTCGTTTGTGATCGTACTCCAGATAGTAATGAAGTTCATATCAGTGGAATATTGTTGCTTGAGGCTATCGAACTTCATAGTATTAACCGACGAGATCATCAATAGGTGTGGTCTCCTTCTTAAGGCGTCGACTACCTTATTCTCAGTTCAGGATTTATGCTTGATGACAAAATCAAATTGTTGTAGGTAGTCCATCCATCGAGTGCGCCTTGAGTTCAACTTACTTTGAGCATTCAAATGTTTTAAAGAATCATGATCTGTATAAAGAATAAATTCTCTATGGATCAAATAAGGGCGCCAATGCTTAAGTGTTTGATCGTCCACGTCATCGGCTAAGTAGCGCCTTCAGGTCTCATTGAGCTTCCGGTTATATAAGACGATAGGATGGATTTCTTGGCTGCGCACTCCTATACCCACATGCACATGGAATGAATCACAAGCAACTTCAAAAATTTTGGAAAAATCTGGCAACTTCAGAACTAGAGCTTCTCCTATTTTCCTTCTGATCTTCGTTAATGCTTTATCAGCAGCTGTTGTCCATACAAAATTCTTGGACTTCAAACATTCAGTAATGGGAGCCATGATGGCACTGAAATTTCATATGAAAGGCCGATAAAAGGTTGCTAACCCATGGAAGCTGCGCATTTCAAAAAAAATTTGCGGAGCAGACCAGCTTTTGATTGCTTGAACCTTATTTGGATATGCTTCAACCCCCTGGTCTGAGATAATAAAATCCAGAAAATAAACCCAATTCTTTAAGAAGGAGCACTTTCCATGATTTATAAAAAGTCGTTCTCGTTGTAACGTCTCTAATACCTGTTGCACATGGTCCAAATGGTCCTGCAAACATTGGCTAAAATTCAAAATATCATCAAAATAGACGACCATGAATTTGCCCAAGAAAAGCTTAAGTGTTTGCATCATAACACAAATGAATGTACTTGACGTGTTGGTTAGTCCAAAAGGCATAACCAACCACACAAATAATCCATCTTTTGTTTTGAATGTCATTTTACCCTCATCTCCAGGACGGATGCGAATTTGATGATGCCCGCTATGAAGATCATTTTTTGGAAAGATGGATGCACCACTTTGTAAGTCAAGCTTGTCGTCCAGCCGTAGGAGAGGGAATTTGTACTTGATAGTTATCTTGTTGATTGCTCTACTATCGATGCACATCCTCCAAGTATTATCCTTCTTATGTATAAGTAGAACAGGCACGACACAAGAGCTAAGACTTTCTCGGATGAAACCATTGTCAAGCAACAGTTGAATTTGTCTGATGAGTTCCTCATTTTTCACGGGGCTCATGCAATAATGAGGTAGATTTGGCAGAGAAGAACCTAGAATCAACTCAATGGCATGTTATACCTCTCACATTGGTGGTAGTTGTCTTGGCATCTCTTCGGCCATAATGTCTTGGAACTTCTCTAGCATCTCCGTAAATTCGTTGGGGATAATACTATCATCTTGTTCAGCCTCTCAATTCACTGCTAACAACACTAGTGGTTCTTCCTTGAGAGCTTGAGTGAATTGTCGAATGGTTAGCACTGGAATGGCTTCTACCTTTTTTTTTCTTTGGTTGTACTTCAAATTTAGAGATCTGCAAAAGGGTCTAAAATAAATGTCTTGCCATTAAATTTAAAGTTGTAAGAATTGGCATACCCATCATACGACACCTTTCTGTCATAGAGTCAAGGTAGACCCAATAGCAAATGACAAATGGACATAGGAACCACATCACACCAGGACACATTTGAATAACTTTTTCTCATTGTGAACCTTACTAAGCAACGATGCAAAACTAAGACAGGGTTAACTTCATTAACCCAACTTAATCAATAAGGGGTGGAGTGTTTTTCAGTTTTCAACCCCAAGCGTTCCACTGCATCACTGGAAGTCACATTCATTCCACTCCCATAGTCAATTATTGCATTTAGGGCCCGACCACCATACTCCATCTGGGTATGGAAAATGTTGGTGCATCTCCAATCAAGATCAACACCTTGGTTCTTTGTCTTAATATCTGTCAAAACTCAGTGAATCACACAACTGGGCAAATCAGTTGCTCCAAAGTGCTCTACATCCTCATCGTCGCTTGCTTCGTATTCTATTTCTTCTCCTCCATCCACGGTGTCCATTAATCAAAGTTCTCTTTCACACATAAAGGCCAATTTTTTTTCTCTCATGGGACACACTACCGCAAAATGTCGACACCCTTTGCATTTATAGCATTATGGACCATCACCCATAAGTTTAGACTTTCCTCGTTGGTCACCAACCATGGCGTGTCTACCTTGGTCAGTGGGTAGAGATGGTTTCTGGTATTTTTGTGTTGATGCTCGCTTCTGTTTGGGATTTGTAGATGACATGTGTCTTCCATTGGAGAATCCCAATTGTTTTTCAATGCGTAAAGCCATTTGGTAAGCTGCATCAACATTTAGGATTCGTGTTATTATCATCTCTTTTCACAACTCATTACGTAACCCCGTGTGATATCAAGCAAGAGTTTGTTGTTTGTTTTCCACCACCTTGCTGCGAACAGTCAATTCATGGAAACGGTTCGTGTATTGGTCGAGTGTCAATATTCCTTGCCTTATTTGAAGCATCTCTTCAAATATCATTTGCTCTTAGTTAATAGGTAAATATTTCTCTTTTAGATGTTCCTTCATTTCTTCCCAATTGGACACCGACGCTCGTTGAGTACGACGTAGTTGTTCTTCTACGCTACTCCAAGCTTGTGCATGTCCATTTAATTTCATACGGACATAACGCACCTTTCTATCTTCGGAAGCTGAGAACCAATCAAAATAATCATTGATAGTGGTCAACCAATCTTCAAAAGCATTGGGGTCCAATTTTCCAAGAAAGTATGGAATATTGACCTTCATGCCCTTGCTTAGTTCATCACGAGGGTGATGGTCAAAGCCACGCCCTCCTCGTCTCCTATGAATTTCACGATCATTTTGTCCAGAGCGGGCTTCGCAATGACCAACTCCCCTGGACTCTTCATCCTCTTCATTATCATCTACTTCAGCTTCCGGAGGAGGTCCACACATTCTCTTATTATGCGGTAAAAACTCATCTCGGGGTTGATGCTCTTCCATGGTATCCAATCTATAAATGGTTTGTTCTAGAACGGATGCCAGTTGGGTGATCTGTGTTCGTAGCGGGACTAGATCAATATTTTGGTTTTGGTTATTTGATATATTGTAAGAGTTACCACTACGGGTCACCAGCATGAAATATTTGATGTCCTTGTAGCAAGAAAACTGTGCTCTGATATCAAATTGATGTCGTTCCCTTAAGTTCGATATCTCATTGAGCTCAAGAGATGACGAATGTAGAATCACTCTACAATGTTGGAAGACTCACCAACGATAATTGAAAAAAGAAAACAATGAAATTGGCAACCAAAGAAAGCCGTCTCATTCGTTTTCATTACTAAAAATTGGCAACCAAATTACATTACTAGTTCCCATCCTAACTGGGAAAGCAATAACTACGAATTTAAATTGAAATAAATAAATATTATTTTCCCATCAAACTCGAAAAGCAATAATTCGAAATTCAAATTTCGAAAGCAATAACCCCTCATAATAAAATACTTAACCTAAGTAAATAGCTTCTAAAAACGTGAACTTCCCAAAAACTCCTCTGTGTTTGCATGAATTATGGAATTAAGTTAGCACCCTTCCGGATTTGCATTAAGTCCTATCAGAGCTGTATCAATTCCTTCTAGATTTGCATCAATGATGCTCCATTAATCTTCATTCAAATTGCAAGGCATTAAAAAAATTTATGAAAAAACTAAAAGAAAAAAAAAAAACTTGCTTCCTGTTCTCCTTTCTTTCTATAAATACCACAAAATTTACCTTCTATAACTCTCCAAACTGTTTATTTATTTATTGTCTGACAACTTGGATTCGTATAATGGCTCCAAATATTCCATCCTTACTTTCCTTCGTCTGCGTTGTCAGCTCCCTTGTTCTTCTCTCCACCTTTCCATCCACCT